>JAUZNK010027875.1:0-36173 GCA_035046665.1 Euphysa ruthae
TATAGTTACCATGGTAATTGAAAGGGTAGTTTTGAAATATGGCTTTGGCAAATAGGATGGAAACGCTGAAAATAGCCGCAGCAGTGAAATGACGTTACGCCATTTTTGCCTCGGCAAATAATGAACACCCGGTAAAAATGGCCTCGGCAGCGAATGTGTTAAAAACTCAACTGAAGAAAGGAGCAAATGCAGAAAACATGTATTATCCTTTACCAAAAATACATGGAACAAGGTTTGTTAGTTTGTTAGTCATCAAAAGAGGGCATTGACAAAAATGATACATGTTGTTAGCATATATTACATGTTCTCTGAAGATGTAGTATTTTCCACGAAATGCCATAAAACCTGAACACAGATTACTGGTTTACTCAAAAATTTTAGCCAAGATTTTGCATGTTTACTCATCATTTAATGTACTGAACATATATCAAACATATTTCAAATATATCACTAACATTTGAGTATGATTCGCTGATGCTATATGAAGTTACTATTAGTCTTCCCAAGTTTATGAGGGAAGGTGATTGTTTAATTGGAAAAGATTTAAATGTGATAAAATGTGATGGAGAGAAGTTTTTAAACTATTTTGCTATCAACAAATGCAACAATCTTCTAAAGCTGGGTAGAAAAACAAGCAGAGTAAGCAGGAAGTACGCAAATGCTGGCAATGAAAGGGAAAAGAAAATCAACTGCAAATTTCTTGATATGTTTATACATGATTTAATTAGTGATAATTAACTATTGAACATGTGAAGAAGGTTTTAAGGGAATTAAAAGTTTTTACTATCACGCGTTTTATTTCATTTCAAAACTAAGTATTCCAAAGTATGAAAATTTATGATGTGATCTTTCGGAACATTGAAATTTTGAGTTGTAGAAATCAAACATATATACATTCACTTTAAAGTGCCACTTGAAAATGTGGGTTTTGATCTAAAATAAGGGTAAATTGTGAGTGGGCCAGAAAATCGAAAGGATTTAGTGGAAGAATCTTGCCGCAAATTCAAGGCAAATGTGCTGTGTAAATCCATTATCTGAAGAAGATAAAAGGAATTTCCCAGCATCGTTTTTGCTCTTGAGTTTAGTAATGTTGATCGTCGATTCCAATTCTGCTGTTAAAAGAGCATTCTTAACACTAACGATGATCCTTTCTGACTGTCGGCTATCATATAACATGATGGGTTTGAAAACACGATGATTATTAGATTATGCAAATGACCATTTATGGGTAACGAGTGAATGAGAGGAAACTGTTGAACAAGCATATGAAATATTCAAAAAAAAAAAGAAAAGAAAAATAGCACTACAACCTCAGCCGAAAAAGTTTCCTACAGATTTGGTAGAAAATTTCTCAAGTGATAAGTGATGCTAGCAATTATGGTTTTTCATAATTCTCTCAGGATTTAATCTCGTTCCTAGGTCGAAGTTGGTGTTACTACCAGATAGTGTACACTCATATTCAGCAAATTACATTTTGTTTTAGTGAAAAAAGCAAAAACTTTTAACTTTAGGTGTTTGAGGGTTATTGTTATTTTTTATAAAACATCAATTTTTGTTCCATTCCAATCTTGTTTTATATTTTGTTAATTTCCTTTCGCTCTCCATTTGAGATAATAATTTTTTCCCAGATAACAAATTCAACAAAATTCACAGTGTGTGAGTGAGTTGCTTAATTATTTTTCCCAGGGTAGTTATTCTTGCAACTCAACTCTGAATGGTTGCATTCCAATATAGCACCCCTTATATTGTCCGTAGAAGTCATGTCAGCTTGAAGCAAAATTTTGGTTGATTGCTGTCCTTCTATTACTCAAAATCACATTATTTGTGTGGCTCAATTCTTATTGTTCAGTCTTTAATTAGCTCCTCTTTTATTATCTGGTAGCATGGACTTTCCGACTACTCACATTGAACATTGCAAGTTGCATTGCAAATTTCAATAATTTTTATTCTGAATTTGCCAAAATTTTATATAATGCAAGAAAATATTTCTTTCGATGATTTTCATAAGAGGGAGTCCTTTATTTAACCCCTTTACCTTAACCTTAACCCCTTAACAGTCAAATTAATTTTTCATGCAGGTCTGTAATTTAGCGGGGTTTTTTTTTTTTTTTTTTTTAATTTCAATAAGTAAATGGAATTCAACTTTCTCAACGTTTTAAAAGTATATTATTATACAACATGCTAAATTTATACATATTGCTACATCAAACAGACTAAAGCATATATTTCTTTTTTTGTCAATCTAAAAATGGAAATATCTATCACCACCAGTGAGGCCCTCGATCAGACGGAATGTAAGTATCCGTTCTGGACTGTAAGGTGTTAAGAGGGAAATTTATGAATTAAATTGAAAATATCAGTATGTTTATTCAAGGTGTTAAAGAGTTTGAGTGTAATCAAGTAAATAAAATCATAATTTTTGGAGAAAATTTTAAATCTTTAATTTTTAAGCCAAATTTTTCCATCCTGGGCCTGTTTTTTGATCACAATGAAGATAAGTTTTCTAAAATAACCACCATAACTAAATTATTTTTTAATGTCTTTTTTTAGCTGGGAATCGAAAATGAAAATATAGGAAGGCTTAAGATTTTTTATTTGCATTTTTAAATTTATCTCAAAAAATCATCGTTCTAAAAATTTTTGTTTTTGGTAGTTCTTAAATATTTATTTTGTAAGAAAGAAATACTTTTTTTATTTACAAGTTATCAGAATAGTAAAATAAAGCTTATTTATAGAAATTATTAGCTATGGAAATTGGCAATTTAGTAAAACGACTATTGGGTCCAACTTTGTCCAAATTTGTTCAAATTTAGTCCTTGTTAACATTATTCTATTATCTCACAAAGTTATTGTCTGGCATTTTTTATTATGTTATTTTTTTATAATTTTGATCCAGTTTTAATTTGAATGCAATTTTATTTTTCAAGAAGAAAACATGCTAATATTATTTCAGGTAAATTTTGCACAACTTTGGCTGTTTTGAAAATATATTAGGCTCAATACCAAGGTCCCTAAGCATGTTAAATCTTGTTAAAAAATATCAAAATTATTGTCCTTCTCCTGACATTTCATTTAAAATAGTTAATACATTATGTGTAATATTTTAAGGAATATTTTTTTTTACAGGTAAAATCATATAAAAGCTCTTTTTTGTTATCTCTAAAGAAGGTTTTAGGGTCTTTTAGTCATTAAGAAGTGCTTTTGTCTAAGATAATCTCCAGAATATTGATTTTTTAGTATCAACAAATCTGGGGAGAGTCATAAAAATTCATTTATAACTACTTATTCATCAGTTGTAACATTTTTTTTCGTTAACTTTTGCTTACTTTGATTAAGATAAAAAATTTTTCTATTGTTAAAATTTTTTTCGATAATTTAAACATGTTCAATATATCAACCATCTTGAATGTTTTATATATATTTATATTTTATCGGAATTATTTGAATTTATGTTAATTTATCAAAAAAGAAAGATTTTATTTTTTATTTATTTTTTTTGTAAGAGATTAGAGAAACATAGGTTTCATTTTACGTTTATTTTTTACCTTGTAAATACATTCCTACCAACTGGCCCTTATAAAATTATTTTCTAAATGAACATTCCACAGATTTCTCATTGAAAAAAATATAAATATCTGTTATGTTTTTTCTGTCCTTTATAGGTAATTACTTATTTTTCTTTGGAAAGCATTAGCATTCCTAAATTTTGCTGAAAACTAACATTTGACCTTTGGCGGGAAGTTGTTTATAGAGACAATTTTTTATTAGCATACACATGCACTAAATCGCTACATACATATTTTCACCATATTTTTTAGCAGCATACTGCCTTAGGAATTTTAGAACACTAAGAACAAAAAAAAAACAAAGTATGACAAAGAATGAATGTGCGGTGCATCTTCTTTGAGATTAAAACATAAATATCTATTTAACTTTACATATTTTTATTTTATTTTGTAGGTAAGGTGGAGGCATTTGATGAAGACAAAGTAGATTCTGAACAATTTTTATATCGATTGGCCAGTGATGATTTTGATATTAATGCTAAAACGGGTGAAATTAGCTCATTGAGATCATTTGACCATGAAAAACAAGCTCAATATAATTTAGTAGTAACTGCTTTGGACCAAGGAGGGCGATCTGGTATTGCTGACTTAATTATTAAAATAGATGATGTAAACGATTGCTTACCCAAGTTCAAAAAAAATTTTTATAATTTATCAATCACCAATAACTTTCCAAAAAATAAACCTGTTGTTTATATAACTGCAAACGATCCTGACGAAAAAAAAGATATTCTATACTCTGCTGTTTTCGACGATGACACATTTTCAATTAATAAGACCACAGGAGCTATCATATTAAACCATGACCTTGCAAAATTAATAAGAACACATTTTTTATTTTCTGTTACAGCTAAAGATGGCCAGGGTTTGCCTGGGGAAAGTGTGACCAGGGTACAGCTCAATATTTTACCCCCTAGTAAAATACCACCAATGTTTTTTAAAAATAGTCTTAATTTTGATATTTTAGAAAATAATGAAATTGGGCAGAAAGTAGGAGAACTTAATGCTGTGCGTCCTCTTTCACGTAGCAGCGCTTTTATCACTTATAAAATTGTTGGGAAAAGTGATTATTTAGTAATAGAATCTACAAATCTAAAAGCTAAGCAATCGTTTGATTTTGAAGTAATTCATTCCATAAATATTATAATTCAAGCTACTGATGGATTAGATACTTCACTGACCAGCAGTATCCCTGTACAAATTCAAGTCATTGATCAGAATGATGTTGCACCAGAGTTTCTTTTTGTGTCAAATTCTGTATCTGTTACTGAAGGAGTTCCTATTGGTCATGTCATTCACAAATGTGAGGTACATGATGAAGATACAGGTTTAGGAGGAACAGTTGTGTGTTCAATGGTGAACTCAACTGGACCTTTCAATGTTTCAATGAACGACTGTAGTATCTTTACTACTGATACTATTGATTTTGAACTGGTTAATTATTATAAAATTTATATTCAAGCTACGGATCAAAATCCTCCTTTCCATTCTACCCAACTCATGCTTGATATAAAAGTTTTGGACACAAATGATAATTACCCTGTTTTTTTGAAATCATTGTACACTGCACATATAAAAGAAAACTCCCCCATTGGCTCTTTTATTGTAAGAGTAGAAGCAACTGATGTTGATTCCGGATTAAATGCTGAGGTAAGTTATAAATTTGTTAAATCAGAGAACTCTCATTTTTTTAAATTAGATATGGATGGAACAATATATTTAAATGAAGAAATTGACCGTGAAGTGAATGAAAGATATGATCTCATTGTTGAGGCTCATGACAAAGGTTCTCAACCACAAAAATGTGAAGTAGCATTGATTATAATTATTGATGATGAAAATGATCACATGCCAATTTTTTATCAGGATGAATATAAGTTTTCTTTAAATGAAGAGTCTCAAATAGGTTCTGTAGTTGGAAATGTTGTCGCAGGCGACAAAGATTCAGGTTTAAATGGTGACTTGAGATTTTCTACATCATCTAATGATTTTTCAATTACTACAGAAACGTCAGAGTCTAGTTCAAGAGGTGTTATTAGATCTTTAAGGAAATTTGATAGTGAAAAAAATGATAAAAGTTTTTATGTTATTGTGACAGTTACTGATAAAGGAGTTCCACCAAATTCAAATGCTGTTCAAGTCATTATAATCATAAACAATATAAATGATCATCCACCTAAATTTTCAAAATCTACAGCCTACTTAGCATGTCTTGTTGAGGAGACTGTTGAAAACACCAAAGTCATTCAAATAGAGGCAACTGACCTAGATATCGACACTTTACCGCTAATATATAATTTACTAGCTCTTGGAAAAGATAAACCTAGTGTTTTAGATTTATTTTCAATTGATCAATCAAATGGCACTATCTTTACCAAGAAAAAAATAAGTCAAGATTTTCCTTCTATATTTGAGATGACTATTTGTGTACAAGAAGTTGGAGATGGTGTTGTATTGAACAATTATCAAAAACTTGTGGTATTCACTGTTCCTCTTGTTCCTCGTATACTATTCTCAAAATATTGCATGCTCAGCACAGTATCAGAAAACATGATTCCACGAAAAGATATTATATTTAACCCTTTTCCACATAATGAACACTACATTGTATCTAATTATAGCATACCTGACCAAACAGTACCTTTTGAAGTTTTAAAAATGACTGGTTTGGTACAGCTAACAAAATCGTTGAATGTTAAAACAAAACAATTTTATCAATTTAATGTTAATGCTGAAGGTATTTGGAAGAAAGAAAGCTCAATGTCTTTCACAAATACCATTTCAATGAATATTTATGTAGTTCCAACAAATAAACATGTTCCCTCTTACCCCCACAACCCAGAACGTTATATTATAAATGAAGATTGGCCCACTAATAAACCAATCGCAATATTGCAGAAAGCTAAAGATGGTGATAGTGACTTAGCAGGGCAAGTTATTTACTCTATCAGTTCATCAGATCCACACAATGCACCCATTAAACTTTTACCATTAAGTCGACAGTTGTTCTTAACCAAACCAGTTGACAGCGAGGTGCTTAACGTCATCAGTTTACGTATATTGATTACAGATCTAGCTGTAAACATTAATGAACGACTTTACAACTCTTTCACTGTATACATTGCTATTAATGATATTAACGACAACCACCCAGTTGTAAAATCATCAAATACAGCTGAAGTTTTAGAAAGTGATGATCCAGGGAGTACTGTGTTAAATGTTCAAGGTGAAGATCCTGATATAGGAGATTCACACACACTTATAGGTTATAGAATTATATCTGGAAATGATGATAGCTCATTTCTGTTGAACAACTTGACTGGAAATTTATCTACACAAAAGAGATTGAATGTTTCATATAAAAAACTATACAAGTTAGAAATAGAATTATATGAAATACGTAAAGATGGGCGTTTCAAATCACTCAAAACTACACAAACTGTCACTATTAATGTTATAGATATAAATAACAATTTTCCTGTATTTAATCAAACAGTATTTTATGCACAGATTAAAGAACATGCAGATATTGGAACATTTGTGACTGAGTTACATTATAATGATGCCGACATCCTTGAAGAAAATACCCGTTCTGTTTTTGAAATAGTAGATAGTTATCAAGTTTTTGACATAGATCGTGATACAGGTGTGATAAAAGTAACAGCTGACGTTGATCGAGAAATTCAGTCTGTTTACACTGTTAAAGCAATTGTGCGAAATACTGCATTTCCTTTTGGAGGGAATTCATGCTTAGTAATTATCCATGTAGATGATATAAATGACCACCCACCAGTATTCATTGGGGGTAAAAAGGTTAAATTACATATCCTTGAAAACATCCCATTTACTAGCTTACACAAATTTATTGTCACAGATGCTGATTATGGTTCAAATGCTTTAGTTGAAATGACACTATATCCTCAACAGCAGCTTTTTTCTATTAACAAAACCTCTGGTGAATTTTCAGTTCTGCACAGTTTAGACAGAGAGGAGAAACGAAAATATAAGTTTAGTGTAATAGCTGAAAATATTACTCCACCAAATTTCAAAACCTTTCAAAATGTGACATTGATTGTTGACGACGAAAATGATGAAAAGCCAATGTTTTTAAAAAGTTTATATCATGTCAAAGTACAAGAATCGTCTTCTATCAACACCACTATTCTTCAGGTACGAGCTGTCGACAAAGACTCTAGTATGAATGCTGTTACCTACTATTCATTGGTGGATTCTTTTGACATTTTCAGTATCAACCCAACTTCTGGTGAGGTGTTTTCAATACTCCCACTTGATTATGAAGAGATTCCTGAATATAAACTTGAAATAAAAGCTACTGATAGTGCTACAAAGATGTTTGATACATGTCGTGTCATAATTGAAGTGATTGATATGAACGATAATGTACCCATTTTTACCAAGTCAGTATATGAGAAATCTATTTTAAAAGTAACATCATCTTACATTTTACGTGTACATGCTGTAGATAAAGATCTAAATGGAAAACAGGGTGTAAGCTATATGTTTGAACCAGCAAGTCATCATTTCAAAATAAAACCTTTTACTGGAGAAATATTCATCAAAGACAAAAATCTTACTCCTGGACAGTATCGTTTACATGTCAAAGCTGTTGATGAAGTAGGTGATAAGAAATCTTTTGTTCAAGTTTTTATTACTATTGGCAATAACACCTTAATTAGATTTTTAAACAAATCTATTGTCTACACTGTTGATGAGAATCCCCCAAGTGGTAAAGTTCTTGGAACTGTAGTTGCCACAGCAGCAAATAATCAACCAATTGAGTATAGTTTATTGCAAAAAACTAACCCAGGATATAGTTTTGCAATTACCTCATCTACTGGTAAGCTATATGTAAATACCAGTAAATCTGTGGACTTTGAGCGTCATAAAATGATCATGCTTGGTATTCTTGCTACTATTGAGGATGGAGGGAAGTTCTTTAGCTCTTATCTTACTGTAGTTATTTATCTTAATGACATTAATGATAACGATCCTCAGATAATTCCCCTGAACAGGCGATTTCATTATCTTGAATCAGATGCCGTAAATTTTAAACCTCATATTCTCAATTATTTCAATGTGAAAGATGATGATGCAATTGATTTAAACAAACTTCGAGTTGAAATTGTGTCTGGCAATGAAGATGGAATGTTTGTGATATATGATCGTACTGCTGTTATGGGATTGTTGAAACCTATTGATTATGAAACAAAAAAGGAGCACAATCTAATAGTACGAGTCTATGATGGAGGAAACCCTCCTCGATACAGTGATAGTAATTATACACTTGTGATCGAAGATCGTAATGATAACCCCCCAGTGTTTCAAAATTTAAAAGATATATCTGTGAATGAGAATTTAAGTCCAGGAAGTATAATTGGTAATGTTACAGCTATTGATATAGATGTATCAACTGAAGCTATTTGGTATGAGTTGGCTAACAGAGATGAACATATGTTTGCGATTGATGAAAATCTTGGTAATTTGATATTGAGAAATCGTTTAGATTATGAGATGGTAAAATCTTATTTTTTGAATATATCTGCTTCTGATGGATTATATATCACTTATGCAAATATCAAAATTGTAGTGCTTGATGTAAATGACAATTCTCCAGTATTTTCAAAACAAATCTATCCTGTCAAAGTGCCAAACACAATCCACAAAGGTAAATATATAACTAGGGTATTAGCGCATGATTTAGATGAAGGAATATTTGGAAAGGTACAGTATTCCATCTTTCCTGCGCAAGATGCCTTTACCATTGAACAAGACACTGGCATAATAATTACAAATAAAGAGTATAATTTCAGCTATGATGCAACTGTTACAGAACTTCAAGTATTTGCCTATGATTCAAACATGAAAACTGGTTTTCGTAACTCATCTTCTGTTGTTTTACTGGAGGTAGACGGAAAAAAAACCGTTTATCCTGAATTTCAACAGAGTCGTTATTCTATGAAGATATCAGAAGGGGCCAGTATTGGTGCTGCTGTAGGAACTGTCACCGCTTTGTTCAAGAAAAGCTTGTATAAAAAGTTAAAATATTCAATAACATCCGGTAATCACAATGAATCATTTGCAATTGATCTATATAATGGACATATTACAGTTAATAATGAGCTTGATAGAGAGTTTCGATCTAGATTTGACATTGAAGTCTTAGCTGTTGTGATAAACGAGCAGGAGGTATTTACAAAATGTATTATTAAAATAGGCATCCTTGATATCAATGATAATTCTCCAGTTTTTGAACAGCTTGAGTATAATGTATCAGTTTTAGAAGAGCAACTGCCTGGGCAAATTCTGCTATCTGTAATTGCGTCAGATGGTGATGATATCGATACTGATAATGGGCGAATTTTTTATGAGATTCATTCTGGTCAAAAAAAGTATGAGTGGCTATCAGTTGATTCAAATACAGGTGCTGTATCAACAAGAAGAAAACTTGATAGAGAAATGCAAGCATTTTTACAGATCACAATTAAAGCGTCTGATCACAGAGGTAAAATATAAACATATTTTGTTCCTTTAGAATAATATTTTATTACAAAAAAAATAAACTGGAAAATCCTAGAAAATTTCTTTTTTCAAGGAAATTTTTTAATTGAAAAAATTCAGGGATGAAGCTGTATTCTATAAATATTTTGATTTGTACATCAAGATTCAAGAATTGCATTACTTTAGGGAAAGTATCATAATCAGGTTATAATATAATTGAGCCAATTTAGATTTCAAAAAAAAAATATATTTCAGAATTCAATTGGGAAGGATTAACATTAATATTTTCGTTGATTTTTCATGAGAACATTTTTTTAATTACTTTACTAGCGGTCAGCATAAAATTAAAGAAAATATGTAGAACCAATTATTTTTAAAATTCATCACAATGCATATCAATTAAATAAACAAAACAGGAGTCGTAAACTGTTCTTGAAATTTCCTTCAGTTAGATTAGTTTTAATCAGCAATAAGCTTTCATTATTTCGTTATTCATCTTTTGCCATGAGTTAATTGTTAGCAAAAAAATAATTAAGCAGTACCTCTCTCGCAAAAATAAAATTATTATTCAATAAAAGTAGAATAATAACATAATCCAATGAAGTCACCTTTTATTTCCCTGCTAAAAACTTAATTCAAAGTCTGAATATTTATTTGCCTTAAAATAATTCAGATAATTCAGATTTTCTGAGTTTTTGTTAAAAGAAGTAGACATTTTAAAGCACTTTTTCCTCTAGCTCATGTAGCCCCAAATTCTATATAATTTTTTTGTAACAACATTCTTTTAACTTTTCCTCCAACTAATGCTAATACAAACATAAAGTGTGACTGAATTTCAGATTCGACCAATTCGTCATATTTCAAAGATGTCAAAGATGTCTTTAATCATTTTGATATCATTCTATCTATTTAGTTACAAGTTATTAATGTTTCTTTCTTTAAGTTAGATATTACATGTTTTAAAATGTTTAAAGTTTGTTTAGCATATAAAAACCTATTACAAAACTGTTAATTTAGGGGCAAAGATAAAACTTGCAACGCTTATCGGCATAGTGCCGGAAGTAGGAAGGTATATAAAGGTATTTATATACCTTGGTCTAAGTATTTTACCAAACACTCCGTCTGTGACATTTCTCTTCCTGAAACATTCTATCCAACAGTTAGTATCAACAAACAACTGTTTATTACTCTGAAAGTTCAGTCCACATGGGTTTTATTGTGGTCTAATGTCTAATTTTTTTTTTTTTTTTACATGTGTATAGTGAAATTTGTTGATTTTAATACGTGAGAAAATTTGTTAACTTAGTCAGTGCAGGTTTCTTTGTAAAACTTTATTTATTTTCCCTACATCAGATTTGCAATTTATCACAAACCAAATATCTTGCATGCCGTTAAGATATGTATAAATTTTAATTGCCGCTATGCTGATAAGTGCTGCAAGTTTGGTATAGACTTTGTCACTTAAAGACTAGTGTTGGACGTTTTTAAAAACTAGTGTTAACTTTTTCAAATAGCTGAAATGTTAAAATATTTGGGCATGTCTGTAATTTTAAAAATGTAACTGTTCCCAGTAGTCTGAACTGGAATTTTAGTTGTTTTAGACCTAAAAACAAAACATTTTAAATTAAAGGACCAGAGTGGGCATCCAAAATTTTGCATTTTTAAACTTTCTAAAACCTGTGCTTCAATTAGGCTGAAATTTGGTGAATGTTAGAAAATGCGTTGAATACTTTTTTTGTTATTTATGATATTAAGCTTTAGTCCCATAGATTCTGGTTAACTTTTATTTTATTTCTGGAAGTCTATTAGTCACTAGCGCTTGCTATGTTGATTTATTTATTTCTTTATTTACAAAAAAGGTTTCTATTAATGTTTGCTTTGGCAAACCTGGTAGTTGTTGACTTTTCTTATTTTTGTGTCTTACAGTTAATCAAAAGGTATAGATCAAAATTACTCTAGCACAGCTTAAATAGTTATTAAAATAAATATTTAGGCTTGTTTGGATACTGTATATCTTTTTTGTGTAAGCATGTAGCTGTGGTTGAATCTGTTTGTCTCTATTTCATAAATCTAATGTATTTTATTTCTATATTACAAAATGCATGAAATTTTTTGGGTGTATTTTTGAAAATACGTATATATAAGTGAAGTGTAATTGTGAATATTAACTGTTATTTTTAGGTGCTGGTCGGTTTGCTTTTACTAGTTTGAACGTGTGGGTGCTAGATATAAACGATAATGCGCCTCAGTTTAGTGTAGATATACCTACAATTAATGACCTGACAGTGAGTGAGAACAAACCTGCTGATTCCATTGTATTTAAGGCTAATGCCGTAGATGAAGATCAAGGACCAAATGGTCGGGTAAGAAGTATCTTTTTTTAATTCTATAAACATCTGATTTATACGAATTAATTATTGCAGAACCTAACAAAATAGCTATTCTGATCTTTATATTTGTTAGATATTATTCATACATGAATTCAGCCAAGTAATATATTTTCTAACATATATGATATACGAGGAATTCAACATTTATGCACCTCTTGTAGCACTAATCTAATGGTGTTTATAAACATAAATAGCATACCCCACTTTAACTGAATCGTATATGTTAACTCCAAGAACCCTTCTTTTTTTTTTTAGTATTTCTTTAATAAACCGAACCTGACGTCAAAACTCAAAAATTATTTTGTACAGCTTTAAAAGAAAGATGTTTTAACTCTTATAAATTAATAAATGTTGCATTACTTCCAAGCCTCTTGCAAAATAACAATGGAGTTTTATATGCTAATCGTGCAGTTGAGCATTTGATTTATATATTTTACTCGCATTTATCTCTGAATAAAACCTTTTAGATTATTTTTTTCATCGTCATCCACAAAATTAGTTAATTATTCTCACATAGTAATCTTTTTTTTTTTTTTATATAATTTTTTTTTTATCAGATATCATACAGCATAAAAAACGATTCCGAGAGCTACATGTTTTACATGGAAGAGGAGGCACCTGGGTGGGTGTTTACAAGCATGCCACTAGACTATGAAAAAGTATCCCTTTACAACATTACGATAATAGCAAGAGATCACGGTGAACCTCCAATGCAGTCAAGTTTTGTATATCATGTAGGGATTGAAGACGTGAATGAATACCCTGCAGTATTCTCTCAGAAAGTGTTTCAGTTTAAAGTACCAGCTAATCTAAGAATAGGAGAAATTATTGGACAGGTTTGTTTGCTATTATTTAGTTAATTGAGTGGCGTCTTAATAATAGTTAATATCTGAGTTTAGCTTTGAATTTTCATGCCAGTCATTATTTTGACATTTTTTGATCCCAAGGGTAAATTTTAAATTGGCCATAAATCTGGCTAACTTCTTGATGGGGTGATAAGATCAAAAAGTTGCGAAAATACTGATTTTTCGTTAGGTTTACGCAACTGATGCTGATGGTGGCGATGCTGGAATTGTTCGTTATATGATCGTTTCTAATCAGCAATCTAAATTCGCTATTGACAATCAAACTGGTTATATCACATTATTGCGAGATCTCAGGCACCGTACAATTAGCACTCGTCAAAGACGTGATGTAACCCCAGAAACATTTGAATATGTGTTAAAAATTCGCGCTGATAATGGAGGGGATAACGATAATTTGTTTGGTTTGGCTGAAACCTCAGTTGTTGTAAACCATACTTGTTCTGGGTGTGCTGCTATTATTCAGGTTCTTCCAACAACCGAACGATTTATGGCTGGGTCTACACTACTCATTGTATTTGCCTCTGCATCTGTACTCATACTCCTGCTATTCTTAGGTTGCTGTTTACTTTACTGTCGTCGTAAACGTACTTGTTTCTACCAGCATAAAGCAACTGTTTTCTACAAAAATAAGCGTGTGGTATTACCAAACACTATTGAAAGAGAACCTCTGCAGAGTGGTCATTCTTCGTTCGACAGAATTCATACCCACTTGTTTTCAGAATATCCTGATCAGCCTGGTGGTGCGCAGCTTTCATCCAAAACAGGTCTTTTGAATGAGAGCAGTGAGCGTTCAACCTCAGTTACAGATGAAGCAAGCACATTTTCATTTGGTATATACCACGAACAGGAAACTGAAATTCGAACTTTTGTAGATGGTATTTCCAGTTTAAATCTAAAAGAAATTAATGATAAAAGCGCATTCCGATATAAAGTTAGTAAGCGCTCCCCAATAAGTCTTGCATCCAGCTCTATTAACGATGCTTCCCTGTTCAATGAAGTTTCTAATTGCAAAATTTTTAAACCTCGACAATCTTGCTCTGGTGTAAGCATTGCTAGAAAATGCAGCCACGAGAGCTTAAAGGATTTCACAGAAGAAGGTGGAGGCGAAGCTGCGGGTGGTTTAGATGTTGGTAACTTGCTATACGCAAAACTTGCAGAGGTCGAGGACCAACAAGAAGGAACTTTGGATGGAATAAAGCCTTATAAAGATGAAGGAGTTCTTTCACACGGTGGCTCACTAAGCACAATAATGGCTAGCGACGATGATCTTCCTGCTTATGATAACTTTGATTGGCGAACTAAATTTAAACCTGGAATAAAAACTCAAACAATTTCAAATGCTAACCTTATAGAGGCGCCTCAAAATTCTGAAAGCCAAGTAAAAGATGATAGGCCGCCTGGAGAAGTGTTTTCAGAAACGATTGAATACGCTCCGAAACAAAATAACAATGTTACACCACCTTATTTGTTCATACCTGCTCCTGACATTACGATGAAACCTATGACCAATAGTCGTTGGCGCAGTGACAGTGTAGGAAGTCAGTTTTCACGGATTACACTCTCTGACATTAATGTTTCTGACGATGACGGTGATGGTGATATTAAGATTTGAAGTGCACTGTTAATACCTACAAAAAATTGTTATAAAATAGATTTATTCTGTAATTTTTCATTTCAATATTTTGTTTTTAACAAACTTATTTGACTGGGTTCTAAAATGTATTTTCAGGCCCACTCAGCAGTAAATTACTGTTTCTAGAAATACTGATCTTGTGAACCATGCCGAAATGTTGTTAGAGCTTCTCCATTCTCAATCAAATATGCCAAGATAATTAAAAACATATTACGAGTTAGATATTTATTCGTCTACGTTTCGGAAGACAGCCTACTCCCGTCTTCATAGATCTTAGTAGGATCAAAAATGCGTATGTAGAAATTGATTATAATTGAGCAAACTTAAATTAACAGTAA
Source organism: Euphysa ruthae (assembly GCA_035046665.1). Classification (NCBI taxonomy): domain Eukaryota; kingdom Metazoa; phylum Cnidaria; class Hydrozoa; order Anthoathecata; family Corymorphidae; genus Euphysa; species Euphysa ruthae. Next base: position 15,313 of record JAUZNK010027875.1, read on the forward strand.
TTAGTTATAATTGTGCGGACTTTAATGGACAGCAATTTACTCATTTTCGATGCGGATATTAAAGATATTTTGTAATCCTTAAAAATTCATGTTATTTCCTATTTCCGTGTTTTCTATCGTACCACGTAAATAGTACGTATCTACATAAATTCTTGAAATTTATTTGTGTTTTGCCTAAAAATGGGAACAGGTTGTTTCTCGAAACGCATCCAGAATGAATGTTTAACTTGTGGCAATTTTAATTAGCATGATTACTGATTTGAAAAATCAAAATTTATTTCGATTTCATTTAATTTCACTCCCAGAAGTAAAGCAAATTTAATTGTGCTTAACGGTACCTGCTAATTTTTTGAAAAATAATTTACCAAGTTAATAAAGTTTAACAAGTTTTCGGTAATACGGTAACGTAACATAAGCTATGATATGATTTAAAATTAAAATTTCGCCGGTCTCATTTTGATGTGATCAAATAAAAATTAATATAAACCATCTTGGTTCAAGGTTCAGCAAGATAAGAGCAAATTATTTTTATGAAAACATAACTTGAGCCAAGCCACATCGCTTAGATTAATTTATCCTTATCATAAAATAAATTCAGCAAAATAAAATTGGTGGCTATGCTTAAATTTGAGCGTTATGATATTAATTGTTTGGGTACTTGTAGCCTCAACGATATTTCTTTGATTTTACTATGGCGTGTAATGAACCACCTACAATATTGTTTAAAATACAAGGTAATTTCAATTAGTAGATAAAAACTGAAATTTGAAGTAAATACAATTTAGTAGTATTATTATTTAATTTACATCAGAAAATGAGATAAAATTCGCAAAAAAAAAAAAAACTTTGGTTTGTTAGACCTATTTCCAAGATATTAAAAGATCGATTTTCGCAGGAATAAAATCTTCATCACGATTTTGCGATTTCAGTAAATACTCATAAATGTTCAATTGTTGCCAAATATTTTTTATTTTTATTTTATATACCTAGGTTTACATTGGTGTATATTTATTTATCATTTATATTATTTTTATATTTACTCAGGACACAAAATTTTATCAATTTTTGATGTTGATTTTTATTATGTACATTTTACTATATCTGTAAATATCAAGTCTCGAAGAATTGTTATATTGTTTTCCACTATATAAGTTATTCAAATCCGAATATATTTTAGCTGCCCTTTAAGTTTAAAAAAATCTTGCCGAAATTCATTAGAGTCTTGTATTGTAAGGCTAGGAATAGTCTACCGAAAGTCTAGAATTAGTCTTATTTTTTCATGTAAAAACGCTGGTACACTAGAATTAAAACTATATCAAAAACTGATTTAGCAGCCTCCGTTAAGAGGTTTGCGCACCTCGATAAGTAGAGCTTTGATCTGAAGCATCATACTAAGTAGATTAACATGTTTTTGTGCTATTGAAGTTTCGTTCTTTCATTTGAAAGTATGCTGTGAATCTAGCAGGATAAAAAGTTAAATTTATTACCTATTTAAAAAAAGGTACTTTTATGAAAGATTCTGATGTAAAAAACCTTACCAAAGAAAAAACGAATTAAACCACACAATTCAAAATTAACACTTTGTGGTTTTTCAGAAAAGACAATCAAATAAAAAAAAGTTCTGAGATAAGACATTAATATCCATTAATCCTTTCATGACAAATGCTCCACACAGGGTGGTTCATAAAATCTGTTTTAAAATGACGAGTGCGCCTCGTGGCAGTCGATGGATATATTTGAAATTTTACACCCGTGTCTGTATTTGAAATTCAGTAAATATCAAAAAGATGTTTCAATTTCTAACATCATACTTCTAACTTCTTGTTGATATCTTTTCTCAAATTTTCACAAAGAACATTTGAATATAGCTGAGAAATGGCTGCAAAAAAAAGAGTGTACAAAGATATGAATAAAATTATTGATTTTGTTCTAGAAATCACGGGATAGGAAAGTGATGAAAGTATCACAGAGAATGAATACATTCTCTCCACTTGTTTGTACACATGTTTCAGCATGTTTAAAGTGTTTAAAGGTAAGCCAAACGCTTTACATGCAGTAAACCTACAGTTCGAGCCCTGCCGTAGGTGGTCATCTTTTAAGACAAAACCTAATGAAAGATGATAATAATTTTCCGACTTTTTCACGCCTTTACAACTAAGCAACTTCGTAATCAATTTTTGTTATTGATTGTAACATGACTCAAATTTACGGAAAGTAAACACATTGAATAGAGTTGAGTTCTTTTTGAGCTAAAATTCAATTGATTTAATTTAATTTAAGTACAATTTTAAAGTATTGACTATTTTAAAGTATTAATTATTAATATTGTTGTATCTTGTTTTTTATTTATATACAGTTATTTTTAAGTATTATATACCCTATTAACTCTTAGTTCAGATAAACCTAATTTTTTAAAATGGCAGTTTTGTTTAGTTTTTAATGTACTTTAGCTTCAATGCCACAACACGCAAATCACCATGAGGGTGGTTAAAAGAGAAGAAACTAATTAAGGGCAGTTAAGAAAGGACTTAGAGATAAAGAAAAAAAATATCAGTTCTTATGTTTCTGTTGGTTTTTGATAAAATTTTTTGTTTATGCTTTCTGAGAAACAAATATTTTGCTTGACGCAACATTTTGATCATTCTAGCTAAAATGTTCAGGACTTCTTTCTCAGTGTTTGAAGAATCATTTCAATGAAGATCATTGGTCCAGTATTGTAATGAAGATCATTGGTCCAATATTGATTCTTTTCATTTGTTGTTAAATTTTTCTCTTGACCGAAGGCGGGATTTGTTTCAATATTAGATATTTTTTTCCGCTATTTTGTTTTTACACACATTCACATGAATTCAATGAGTATTATCTAGCTTTCTTGAAAATTTGAGCTATTTTCCATTCGGTGCATGATGGTTGGATACCATGTTTCAAAACTTAGTTGCATTTCAGTCATTTTGAGCATATTATTGAGCATGATTTTATTAATTATAATAATTTTGATGAAAAAATATTACAATATATAACGTTTTTTGCGTAGATTGATTCTGAAAAAAGCTGTGATAAAATTTAGTTCTAACTTTTTTTTTATTGGTTATGAGCCACCTTAAGAAGTTCGACTTTCGATGATCTCCCGCTATTATGATAAAATAATAATATGGTAATAATAAAAGAAAAAAACAGTGAAAACCAAGTTCAGGCTAGTAAAATGTTTATGTCAGCATCGAAGCATGCAGCAGAAAGCGAAATAATTTCTGAGAATGAAAGTGAATAACAAACATAATATAATGTTTATTAGAAGAAAATCACTCGTATGGCATTAAGCTGACCAAAGGGAGTGACTCCGAGAAAAATTAATTTATAAAATAAATTGCAATTTTTCATTTTTAACTAGACAAATTTATTTATTCAATATTTATTATAAACTAAAATAAAGTTACGGATTTAAGCAATTTAAGCCTTGGATATCAATTAAATATAAAATTAAAAAGATTGAAGAAGCAATAAAAGTATAGAATCATTTTAGAAACAAGTTTATAGAATAAAATCCTATTTATGTCAAGAAAAGAGTTTAGACGAAGAGAGTCTCAAAATTTTGCAACAAAATTATTTTTAAATTTATTTATTGATTTATTCCATTCATATGTGCATTGATATTCTATAGAGTTTTTTCCCAAATTTTACACTTTTAAATAAAGGTAGAACTAGCTTCCCATTATGAATATCACCAGCATAATATATATGAAAATCACGACTTTAACTGAAGAAATTATAGAACAGAAACTGGTCAATTTTGATTTAAAGTACCAAACACAAACAAAAAGTTAGAGATTCGTAGAAGATTATAAAACGACGGAATTCTTAAAGTATCAAATGAAGAAGAAACATCAGAACAAAAAGGTTTGAAACTAATAATTCTCAAGGCAGAACGTTGGATAGATAGTATTTTATTCAAGTAAAAACTTCCAATTTGACCCCAAATCTGTCAACATATGTCAATATGAGAAGGAAATATTGAAAAATAATTAGAGCGAATTGTTTTATTATTAACATAATGACTTATTTTTAAAGTATCAATTAGATCGACTAAGTTTTTTAGTAAGTTCATTGACATGAGGCTTCCATGGCAGGTGTTCATCAAGTAAAACCCTAAGATATTTAATATATGATAAAGGCGTTTACCATTTAACTTAATCTTAACTTCATGATCAAATAATGATTTATTAATGAATAACAGGTTTGTGTCATCAGCAAAGTTTTGAACAATAGAGTTTTTTACAAAAAAATTTGAGTTTTGAAAAGAGTATACCATGATACACCGTGCCAAAAGCCTTTTGTAGATCTATGAATATACCACATGCAAAAGGACCACAAAGTCCAGATCTTCTCGAATTTTCTCAGTAATGCTTACAAGAGACGTAAGAAGTTACCTCAAAATCCAAACTGAAGTTCTGAAATATAATTGTAAATGTTAAAAAATGAATATAATCATAAATACATTAACGAAGTTTACTAATGTTAGAAAGTAAAGATAATGGTCTGTAATTATCATAAATTAGTCTAGAAATCTTCTTAAACAAATTTAAAATTGAAGATGTTTTCAGTATGTCAGGAAACATCTTTTGAAAAAGAAAAATTGAATATATTTGCTAAAAAATTTGATTTTTCATATTTAAGGCTCTCAAGAATATCAGTTGAAACACTACTTGGTCCTGCAGTTTTACCACTTTTCAAACCGTCAATAAGTTTATAGACTTCAGTACTATCAGCAATGGAAATAAAAAAAAAAAACTAAATGCTAGGGTTTTTCAAATACCTTCAGAAACTTGTTTGAGAAAAGTGTGTTTTTAATCGAAAGTTTTCACCGATAGATGAAAAATAAGAGTTAAAATTATTTGCGATCTCGGAGGGATTAGTTAAAAACTTTTTTGAAAAAATACAAGATTGAAAAGAGTCTGTGCATTTTTTGATTTGAATGATTTCAAATCAACCTTTGCAGGTTCTGGGGAGATTTTTTATGTTGTCATAGAAGTATTTGTTAAAATTATTTTGCTTACTTTTTTACCTTTTAAATTACAGCCACCATACAAATGTGTAAGAGGCAGAGGAGGGAATATATATGCGTATGGTTTACGTACTCGTGGAGGTATAGTACCATAATCATGCAATGATTAACACTGGAAAGAGCGACAAAGATGGTAATTCCATTATTAAACCGTTTGTGCTCAACTCCTACAATGAGCGAACCCAGTCCATTTGTAAAATTTATATATGGTGCAAAGCTTGGTATTCGCCTAATATTTCTATGTACCTTAAATTCATAAAAAATTTATGTACAACAAGCTCTCAACAGCAAAATTTTGGATTTTCTGCAGCATAATAACATCAAGAAAATTTTTACACTAACCCCCCACCCCCCAAGATATCATCCATAACTCTTGGTAGAAATTTCCTTTCAATGATACCACCAGGAAATAAAGATAGCAATGATGGACCGCAAAAAAGGTATTGAGTATGTTACCACCGCGTTAAGATTACCACCAAAAGGACACCCCCTGAAAACAGTTTACGTTTATCGCTTCTGTCTTTCATAATTAGTTTTACATGCTTTTGACTCTTTTGCAGCTTATCACACTCTGACTTCCCTTTGAACTAATCTACTAATTATCCTTTATCTGGCTGTATACATCTTAAGTTTTTCAAAGTATATGTTTTGCTTATAAGTTAAAAAGGTGAACCCTCTTGTTAGTTAGAAAATTTTCAAATTTTTAGTCCCCGTAAAAAAAGCTATATTTTTTGATTAAGTGTTGCGAAAAGTCTAGCAGCAGTTTTTAGCTCATGAAGGGGTTATATATAGTTTTATTGCATATTTCAAATATTTAAAAAAAGGAGTGTGGATGAGGATAAAAGTTGTGTTATTAAATTTTTACAAGAAGAACAAAATTTAAGCACATTTTATTAATGTTTTTCTTTTCTTTGACCAATCCGTTCGGCTTAGAATTATTGGAATTATCTGTTTAAATAAGTAATTTGTACCGCTTTATTCTAACATAAGACAATGCAGCAATGTTTTCTTCAAGAATCTCTATCAATTGAATCTCTCATTTTAGTTGGAAAAGAAAACAGCCTATCAAAAAAACTATATAAAAACGTATTATATAATGATTGGCAATGCCAGCTATTTGTTATAATAAAGCTTTCATTTAAACTTTTACTTACACCTCACCAAAATATACGGTACTACGATAAATAAGATCATTTAGATTTGCAATTGAAAGCTAATAGACATCCATCTATTAACATTGAAAGGGGTTTTATACAAGTACTACTATATACTTGGTTGTGCATTATTGTTTGAATTTCCCTGAATGGTTGTAGACATAAACATAGCTCCAAATTTATTCAACACTTGTGTATGTATTTCACAAGCACCATTCTACCAATAATTATCTTTTATAGAATTTGTCACCTGTCTGAAATTTTAGTAGCCCAACATCTCGGTAGTTCGTCTTCATTAATATTTTTTCTTTGTAATAAGATGCCGGAGAAGTAAGTGCCGTATTAATACGACATCTCAGTAGTACGACATGTCATTAGTCCGACAATACCATAAATGCTATAAAGTGATGGTTAACTATCTTATTATTCGTTCTTCTTTCCATTGCGCGTTTTTTCTGTTTTAGGACTAATTTTCGGAAATGTGTTATGATCAATTTCTTTTACAAAATTAACAATCATTAAATATTACTGAACGTGGTAGATAATCAAAAATTTAATATGTCTGTGGTATAAAGGTGGTTGTGAGGGTGGTATTTTAGTTCACAATCAACAAAAATTATATCAGGTACATACTTAACCGTGAACAGCAAGCTTATATTATGTGCTTTAACACGGAAATAACAAATTCAAAATCAAACTTCAAGAACCGCTGTTGCGTGCAGTTTTTTGAGCACATTCGAAAGAAAGTTTTTATAAATTTTTGAATAAAAATATGTAGAAGCTTAGAATATGCAAATTTTGGTGATTTGGCCCTTTCCGGATCAGGAAAGTAGAGCTTTTTTTACTTTAAAAGTTGAAATATTAATTATACAGTGATTTAAAGAGTTCCAGACAGTTATATGTAGAAAAATAGCTATCACATGAGGAGGTCTACCTTGGTTATTATATCACGATTCGGGACCCAGCAATTATTTTCACGGTTAAGCCAAGAAAACTTACTAAAGGGCCTTTAGAATGGAGAAATCTGACATTTTCAACAGACACATAGTTGGCAACACCAAAATATCAACTGTTATCATACCGACGACCATAGAAACATCCTGCCATAATTTGTTCAATTGAAATAAGGGTGTCTCTTTTTTTTAAATAAACATTACTTCACCAGACAGTGGTGACATAATTAGACTGGATCCACTGAGAATAAACTGATGGTTTCTAAGTTTGCCTTTTAATCTGCTGGCATCTGAAAAACGAGAATGCAGAAACTGGCTGATGTTGTTGACACATTCGGTATCAATAAAGAATGTAGTTAGCCTTTAACTTCTGAGTGTGCAAAGGCCAATAATTGCTTAGGTGTAAAAATTTGGTTAGAGAATGTTCTCTGCAAGCTAGCTCGGGATACTAACCTTTTAATAGTGCCACATACTCTATCACAGGCCTTCTTTCCATGAGGAGATAGCGAAAAAGTGTCATTCAGCCTGGAGATCAAAATCACGGTTGTGGAAAACTAAGTTGGTAAAATTTTTGTAATTCTTATACTGTGCAGCTGAGCCGTCATTGAAGTAAATAACTTACTTTCTGTTAAGAAAATCTTCACAAAATCCACAAGTAATTTTTTAGAAAATTAAACACTGCATTTGTGTCATTGTTCAAATGGTGACTTGGCGATGAAGTGATGTTCAGTCAATTTATGTAACATGGCTGAAAGTTTTTCAATAAATTCATCAAATTCACACTTACTCTCTCCCAGCTGGCTACGGTCTGTGCTTATCCATTGACTGAATTTAGTTGTGCTATCCATGCTATATTTCATTAGCAATTTATCTTCCAAGAACAATTTGATGAAATACTCACGACGACAAGAATCAAAGCGGTTCAAAATTCAGTCTGGCTTGGGCAAACCACATATACAAAGCTTGAGTAAATGTTTATTATCCAAAGAGCGATCTACTGCTGAAAGCATCAGCTTCACATTCTGGTGATAGTTGCACACACAGACGTTATGTGTGCCTGCTGCACAAAAAGGGATCACACCATTTTGGTTTCAGCAAAGCAAATGAGGAAAAACAAATCTTTAAATCAGGGTGTTCTCTTTTAAACACTGTATAAATTTCTGATATTTTTGCCAGTATTGTCGTTTGATCTTCATACCTGGACACAACCGACTGACTTCTTCATTCTCATAAAATTTAGGCACTAAATTCTTGGGCTCCTTACAAATTTCTTCTCTGGATTGCTTCTCAGGAGTGACTAAAATTTTGATTTCAACTTTCTAGCTTGTCTTACAGCATATTGGCTAATATTAAGCACTTCTGCAGTCTTAGAAATGAACCAATTATCTTGGTTTATTATCAAGCACTGAAAAATATCATCGTTGCTGATAATTTCTCCTATAATAATTCAACTAATCGGACACAGGCCATAAATTCTAAATGCTGCCCTTCCAATTCTGGCTCCTCTAGTTCTACCGTAACTTTGCTGGACATTTTATTTGCGTTAATAATCTTTCATTTTCCTGAGAGTAAAATCCGTTCATTTTTTATACTTTTCAATGAAGAAAAATTTAGTAACTGCAGAAACTGGTTTGTAATTTCAGCAGCTGATTCAAAAGATGAATCTTCAAGGCTATGGTGTGATTCTTCTTGATCAACCTGCTCTTGTTCTGAAAAAAAGCTTGTGGACACTTTTTGCATAGTTTTTGGCCTGTAAATATGTTATAATTTAATAACATGTTTGTATTATTTGAGCGTTTTTACATTAAGACCTGTTTCACCAATTTACCCATGGAATTTCAAAGAATCTGCACGCTTGCAAAACCATTTGTAAAATTTTTCAAAAAACTGTCTTCATAAAACCCCTACTTTTGTCTGCCACACGCTACAGATCCAGGACTCTGCGCACTAAAAATTTATTCTGCATAACTGAATTACCTAGAAGAAAATAATGTTATAACGTAAAAGGTTGACAAAAAATCCAGCTTTATATTCCGTATTTTTTTATTAAGGTGTTCTACTGGTAAAAAAAATCTAAAAATGTAAAAAAAATTTCAATTTTAGGATTATTATCTCATTTTGTTAAAAATTTATTATATTTTATAAAAATCTATAACATATTTTATGTCTGTTTTTCCTCAAAATCTGATTTTTTGGACTGGTGGATTAAATTTACTGTCAAGCTTTTTCTAAAACAAAACCCTTTAAAAATATATAAAAACTGTCATTTATATAAACGATTTTTTTATCTAGAAATGTTTTGGTGTTTGTTTGTCTGTGCTTTCATTTAATGATGGATTCATAGCCATCAAACGTGTTTTTACTAATATTCTGTTTGGTTATTATAGGTGAGCATGCTTTAGAATTTGATGGAAAAACAATAAAAAAGAAGAATAGAGCAGTTAAAAAGTAATTTATAGACAAAGAAAGAGAAAAAAAGGGTGAAGATTGTTATGTTTCTGGCATATTTGGATTTATTTAGTCGTTTTGATCCGTGAATTGTTGATTTTCTCAAAATTTCTTTTTCACTTTCAGTGCTAATTTCAAACATAACTTGAGTTCTCTTAATTGAAAATGCATGAGATTTTCAGGAAATCTTTGGTATATTCTTAACCTTCCAATAAACCTTTAATCTTGTGTTGACATTTAGAACAATTTTAAAACCTTATGCCATTTTGAAAATATTTCTAAATATTGAAAAATCAAGTGAGTTTTCAGTGAATTATTTGCTGTTTAATCAATAAAGTGTTGAAGTAATATTTCCTCTTAAGATAATACAATATTTATTTTAACTGTTTTTTTGCCTACTTACTCATCTTGAAATTCATGTATAAAAAATTTTTCGATTTTTTAGTATTCTAACTTTTCAACTTGTTTTTTAAAAAATATTTATATGTGTTTTAAAAAATATTTATATGTGTTTTAAAAAATATTTATATGTGTTTTAGTTTTTTGCCGGTGCACCTCTTTAAATCAATATATTTCACAAAAATATAGTTTTTTAAATAACTTATCATCACACTAATCATGCCTGGGTTAGCTGTGCTTTTCCTGGATATACGGTTTCGCAATCTCCTCTCCATAAAAGAGTTAGAATATTCCAGATACCAATGATACGACTATATTATGTCATGTTAGTATTACTTATCATATATATATATTTCGAAAAGTTACCAGCCAAATATATTTAAGCTCAAAATTGATACAAATTTAAGACTGAAAAGAAATAAGAAAAAAATACTCGACATTTGCTTGATTAAATTTCTAAGGATTCAATTTTTTCGATTGCTCTCTAATAACTGAGAAGAGTTTCAACATCAAGAAAATTTTGCTGCAAATAAATGATTGATCAATTGTCCTGACCAATTATTTCAAAAACTATTCGTTACTGAAAAAAAATAAGTTTAATGAACGAAAACAAGAGTGCGTTAGCCGAGAACCGAACCCAGATTTATTATTTGGAAGGCAATAATGCTAACCTTTACACTACCGATGCTGACAACTGTTTAAATATTATTAGTAAAATTAAATTTAATTTTCGAGACCTAAATCATTTACGAAGTTGAAAACAGTTATTTGAAACGGTTGTTTCTTAAAAATTACAAGTGAAAAAAAAATGCGATAAATAAATATACTCATTTTATTTTAAAGAAATGACCTCAGCTACCAGCTCTCAAAAAGGTATTTTTGACCATTCCATCTCTCTTTGAATGTATATGGGGTCATAATCTCTATTATTATAGCCAATAAAAGAAAGTTTTAAAACATCCATATATATAAAACTAAGTCTGTTTTTGTGTTCCACTACTGCTCTGTACTGCATTGGGGAGGGCTGCGAGTCTGAACCTTTCGAGGGAAGGTCGGAATAACCCAGGTATTGTCATAGAAAAAAAATTTTTCGAAAAAGAAGAGATTTTTTTTTTTTGATTTTTAGATTTTTCAGTTGATTGAATTTTCGATTGACAAAATCGATTTTTTTTCAGACTTTTTCTTAATACATGAAAGTAAGGGCCGAAGGCAAACCTAGCAATCGGGACTGGAGGGCCCAAGATCTGCTAATAACCATACAATGTAGTTTAATTCAGACTCAACTTTACTCTTACTGTGTTAAAATGTTATATTAGTATTCAAATATATCACCTGTTCTAAGCTTGAGGTTACATTTTCATCTAAAACTTCATCAAACTTATCTTATCTAAAAGTTCATATATAAAATCCAACTTTTCTCCACTAAAACATCAGTTTGAAACAACCACCATTTTTATACGCAAGTTTATTTTGCATTTATATTTATCACGTGACTTGATTTTTAAAAAACCTCATGGTCTTGCATGTTATGTAAAGGATAACAATAGATTTTTTTAGAGATTACAGACCAGAGTTCTTCTCTTTATAATTGTTAAAACAATACTTTTAAAGAAGAACAACTTTTGATGAGCTTTTCAAAATTGGTTGCACATATATTCGCGGGGGCTCAAATTTTCACAAATTTTTTTTAAATTTTATGAATTTCAAAGAGTCTAAATTATTTTAGGATACTATATAAGGTATTATTGCTACATTTTTAGACTCTACTTAAGTCATGTTTTCAGAATTTATATAGTTTTGCATGGTTTCAAGCTAGTTTTGCAAGATATTGGTGTTTGAAATTGAAAAAAAAATTCGTCAAATTTTATTTTTTTGCAAATTTTTCCGTTTTAAGCCCAATAAAAAGCAAGATGAAGTTTTTTTATGCCTTTTTATACCTTGTTTGTAGATATTACACAGCCTACTATAAATGTTTAAAATAAAAGACACTAAGTATGGAAGTCCTTAAAAAGTCAATATATTTCAAAACTATCACCTTTGGCAAAGAATTTTGACATTTCTTTAATAGATATATAGATATGTATAAATATATGGATGTATAAATTTATGGTACATTGATATCGGGATATATGGATATTGGGATACATGAATATAGGTTTATAGAGATATGTGGATACACTGATATTATGCTATAGAGATACATGGATATATCGATACAGGGATATAAGGATATATGGATACATGGAAACATGGATATAGGGATATAGCGATATAAGGAAATATGGATACATGGATGTAAGGTATATATAGGTATATCGATATAGGAATATATATGGATACATAGATTTATGGATATATAGATACATGGATATAGGAATTATATGGGCACATCGATATAGGCACATATGGATATAGGGATAAGTAAATGTATGGGTACATAGATATTGGTACATGGATATAGGGATCAAGGGATACATGAATATAGTGATATAGGTATATAGGATATATATACAGATATAGCAAAAAGCTCAATGGGTAGAGCTATTACATTAATGAAGGATTTAAGTGAATATAACTCAATATGCAGCCAAAGGTTTCATACTATTTCCAATCATCAGACAATTACATATTATCTAAAGATAAAAATAAAGAATATATTAATAGCATCCAAAAAATACAAACAAAAATAAAATATATAATTTAATCCATTACCACCTTTAACATTAATTATAAGATTCTTATTTGAATTTCCAAATTTGGAGACAAACTCATTTTAAAGTTTTCTTGTTCATAATGCACTATAAAATGTCTTTAGCATCGACTGAGATTTTTTTTATAAGCTTATATTTTAATAACTTAATAATTACTTTAATCTAATTTTTCTTTCATCTACCCCTCCCCACCCCCCTTCCTTTATTTGTTTAATGCTACTTTTATTATTTTATTTTTACTCTCCTAAATAAATCATTTAGTTAACATAATTCCTGCATCTAAAATTGAAACCTTAAAAAGGGTTCTATGATATCGGTATTTTAGCCGTGACTTATCTTCTAGGTTTCCCTTCCAATCTGAACATAGCAAAATCTTTTCATATTAATTGTCCTTGATGATATTTCAAACTTTTAATGTTTATGCATGTTTTCTTAGTATTTATTAGGGAAAGAAATTGTATTTATACTTATGCTATGTCTTAAGTTGGTAAATACATAATACTTAAAAATATATATATATATTTGAACAGACCACCACCTACCCATCGAAGGACCACAATGATAAGGCTTTGGCTTTTATTGCGCTTATCCCTACTATCAATACAGGTCACGTTGTTTACAATACTGTATTACATTTACAATTAATCTGTTGTATTTTTATTGATAGTGAATAAATACTTGCTTGGCCGCTTGCTTGCTTGCTTACTTACTTACTTATTGTTGAGTGCGATGCATCAGAAGTAGCAACATCAGCAATTTTTAACTAAAACGGCCGTCCTGTAGCATTCATGTAAAGTACATTGAATAAAAGCAAGTTCAAATATCCGTCAGGCGAAAAAGAAGCAATGTCTGTAGTCAAAGCAAGTAGAAAATGGCGATATTGGCTATTACGAGGCCATTTTGAATTGATTACAGATTATCGATTCTATTCAAATACATATAGACCTGGATCAACAGTGTTGTTGCTGATGCTTATTGTGCAGCTGTTTTTTACGCTCCTCCAACCTAACTGGCATCCACAACAACATCCCGAAGCTACACAATTACTTAGTTATGCAAAATCATGAAACCTCCCACTTTCAACGACGAAGTTAAAAAACCTTTGTGCAAGTTGCAGTATTTGCTGACAGTTAAAACCAGAATTTTCTCGACCGAGGAATCTTGCAACATTAATTTAATCTCTTCACCCAATGGACCTGTTAAGTATTGATCTTAAAGGATCACTGCCGACCAACTCAAGAAATAAGCATATTCTCATTGTGATAGATTAGTAGTCACGATTCCTATTTGCATTTCCATGTCCAGATATTAACGCAGGTACGATAATCAAATACTTTGAGAATACTTTCAAATACTTTCGTTTTTTAGGTTCCCAACTTACATACACTCTGATCGGGGTGCTGCTCTAGTATCTCATGAATTAATAAAGGATTAGCAACAAACGTGTATACACCATATCATCTGCATCAAATCAAGTCGATTTTAATAAAAACTCGAACCACGCCTCACTTTCAGAACAACCCAATGAACGATTTGTTGACCCACCACAAGCAATATCAAAAAGTAATTCAATTCAACCCCAACAGTGATAGAATCGACCCCTATGGATGGTATTCTGCGTAGATCAGTAAGAGTGACAAAAGCTCCACAGAAGTTTAATGACTTTCAAATGTAGTAATCAATCATTAAAAGGGTGGTGTGCTAGGAACTTCTCCCCTTTGAGGTTGTGTTACAGCTAATCAATTAATTAATAAATAATAATTTATTTTCCAAAAATCATTATTTACCAATCCTACAAAAAGAAATGTTAGTTTTATAATTATTTTATAAAAAAAAAATTGTTCATTCACGGTTGAACTTGGATGGACCCACTCATACAGAAAAACTGGTAAAAGGAGTGACTCCAATTGATAGTTTTTGACAAATCCTATAAAGTTCATACAAAAAAGTGTTAATAAAAATAACCAGACAAAATGAAAGATGAGAAAAAAAAGAAACGAAGAGAATTTAGTATTAACTTAGTATGTTAAACATAAACAATTACGACTAATATAGTCTAAAAGCAGTTTAAAATAAATATAACAAAAAAAAATTAGAGAAAACATATTTAAAAATATCCTCTCCACACTTTAAAACTATCAATGACCAGCCTTGATATAATGCTCATATAATGTAACAACTTCAAGAAAATATTAAAGTGATGAGGACAAATTATGGGACTGATTCCGTATATCAAATATTGATTCTTCATCAAGGCTATTATTAAGTTATTGAAGTAATTTTTAGAAAAAACATTGTATTCAGTTTTATTGGTAATAGTCTGAATATGCATATGCCATATGCCATACTCATATGCTATCTCAAAAATTATTGACATGCGTGTTTTCACACGCATGTCAATATTATTTACATGCGTGTTTTCACGCGCGTATTTTAAAAGCATTTTGATATAATTAAAGGTAGATCTTTTTACTAGAGTAAATATAAAACACATTTTATAAAAAAAAAAAAGATAAAGAAATTTGGCGCTGAAAATGAGGATTTTACCTGTTATCCCGAGATATATGGAACTTATTCTTTTTTTATATGGTACAAAAAAGGTTTGATAAATTTTTAAATTTTACTTCTTTGTTATGTCTACATTTTTATAAATACCAGGTGTGCCCTTTTCCATCAACCTTTTCCTGAGTTAAGCCACAAGTGATTATAAACTGGATAGTATTTTGAGCAGGGCTTAATACAGGTTTTCTATGGATTTTTAATTTCATACCTAAGATTTATGGTCGAAATAAAAATAAAACACTATCTAAAATTCCTATGGAATTCCATGTATTGCTCCATATATACCACTATATCAAATAAATACACATACAATGAAAAAATTTCTGATTAATTTCCATCTCTGGTGTATAAACCACATAAAAACAATAACATAAAGATAAAACATTGCCAACGCTTAAATACTACTGCATTAAATACCGATAATAAGTTAAGTGGCTTTTCTCGGTAGCATCATCCTTTATAAATATTCTCAAACAATATATTAAACATAGCGATTAAATGTTTGATTCCTTTTTTTATATTGTATTATGTAACTATAATAGTACTTAATAATATATGAGAGCAGTGCAGTAAACAATCATTTACAACGAATATAACAACAAAGTATAACGTTAAAAGTTTATATAAATAAACCTAACAACACCTAGGTACAATTCAAATACTGAAGAAGCTAAAAAATAATTTACAACCAGCGATCAAGAATTTCATATGATTAATACCTTGAAATATGCCTGACATGAATTACCTCGTCTAAATAGCTGCTATCAAATAGGTTTTTACCGTATTTGTTAAGACAGATGCAGTAACTGTCTAGCTTATGGAGTGAAATGACTCACACACACACACACAAACACACACACACACACACACACATACCAATTACGTCTGCACAATGAATACTAATCTATCAATTCTCAGTCAGTTTTGTGAACTTATTTTTTAAAAAATGTTGAATACAAACCCATAACATTTTGGCTGCTTTATCAACTTATAAGGTGATAAAATAAATCATTAAGTATTGTAAATTATGATTACTGTTACATTAGAACCACTTTTATTTATTATATATTAATGAAATTAGTCTTTCAATTAAATAGTCTAATACTTGTCAATAATTTTATTCAGACCATATCACTCAGCTTGTAACATCCTCTATTTTACAAGTAAAATTCTCCATTCTTATGATTTAGTACTATTTTCAAATTGCCTTTTTGTATGGGAAAAACAACATTCTCTGTTACTAACTGTGTCGAATGAATGAATATTTTGCTAACCAAACCGACTGTGGTCATAACTTAAGATCAGTAACTAATAACTAAGTATCTGACTGTACCATTAAAAAAGGCGATTAGATATGGTATTACCTCGATTACTTATCAGTGAATTCTTTCATGGAACATCCTCCCTAATCATTTAAAAAAAGATTATGTTCTATTGGGTTATGAGAACCTGTTTTCCAAGGCGCTATTTCCCTATTATTTGGATGGTTGTCCTGATTCATAGATTTTACATTAATCATGATATAATATTTTGTGTTAACCATTTCTAAGCAGTTTCTTTGTATTATTTTGTTGTTTTTGTTTTTTTCATCTTATTGTTGCCGTTTTTATTTTAGTTTTGTATTAAAAGTTTACATTGTAAAAAATGGAAAGAGGAAAAAGCAAATATGTGACGAAATTTGTTGTTTTATCTTTACAATTTGTTTCTATGATGAACATGACTACTTTTCCCTATATAACTTAAATAGGTCATTACGCTCTTATAGTGTCCATTATTTGTAATGTGCTTAACATATTTTATCAAAATAAAGTCGCTGTATTTCTTTTACTTTTTATTATATAGAAAGTCTTATACCATTTATATAGACTTATACTGTAATGGTTTTACAAGATTCTTAAGCACGAAATATATTTTTTGATTTGATATAAAGTTCTTATTATGTTTTTAATATATTTTCTTATCTCTTCGATTGTACATAGTTTTTGATTGGGTTTTTTTTGGATAGTTAGGCTCTCATAGTGTTCCATTGTTTGTAATGTGTCAGTGTTTTTGATAAATATTAATAATACTTAGCTATCTTGTGATATGGATTACTAAAAAAAAAAAAAAAATTAACAAAAACACACACGGCTGAGATATATCGAATAATTATATTATTGTCATTTAACTGTTGTACTGCGTTTATCAAAACACGAAATATATTGATTTGGAATATCGGTTTGAAAAAACATTGATAACTGAATTAGCGGCAAGAAATTAGATTTATGTAAATCTGCGTTTATAGTCCTGCCGTTGAAGATGAAAAACTGCCATTTGAGGGAAAAAGGTTTTATCAAACTAATACTTTGTCTGAAGGTTCCCCAGGGTGTACTACTTTTTCACCAAGAAATATTCCCCGTCTTTCTCATTTGGGAAAACTTCTTTTCCAGACCCTTTTTATAACAGGGTGTGATGGAAAATTGAATTTTTCCTAATAAGACATATCAAATATCATTCTTTAGCATTTTTAATCAGAAATATTTTCCACATAACAACTGTACCTTGAAAATTTAAAACAAACGTTCTATTAACACAAGCTTACAACAATATAAATGTTACAACGAGTTTCATTGTCGATTTCAGTAGTTTGTTAAAATGTCAAATATAGTTTGATAAAATGTCAAATACAGTTTGATAAAATGTCAAATACATATAAATAATATAAATAATATAAATTAATAGTAATAATATAAATGGCATATAACAATATAAATAATTGTTTCTTTTTGTTTTCATCAATTTTTTCAATTTTTACCTCCTAAAAAACAAGAACTTGCAAAATACAAATTCTGAAAGACCGTTGGTAGAAATCTTAATCCTTTTGGATCCTGAAGAAAATAATAAATGATTTTTTGTTTTACTTCCATAGCATTTTTTACAAACCAAAAAAACCAAATGAGGATTCCAAGTAAATTAAGCATAAACTAAGCATAAGTTTTTAAATAATTTTGTATGTGACATGTTATATATCATCAAAATTTTTGACCTTTATTGAAATCAAATTAAAGTTCGAAATTAAGCTTCCTACCTCACCAGTATGGCATTCCACACCACGGCAGCTACCAGATGAAAATAAACAATCATATTTTCGACAGGAGCGAGGTCATTGTTCCAGAAGGTTTTTTTGTCGCTGCTTTGCACTTGCACCTAATGACATTCGATAATACTTCATGAGCTATAGCGATATCTGTCATTATTGGAAGCAATCCTTCATTAGATTGTTTCTATCCCAATTCTAACTCATTCTGCTGAAAACCATCGCCTAGTATCGACCAGTCCAGTATATGGTTGTGTGTACGCTAACTATAGAAATACGCTACTAATTCAGTTGGTGGTACCTTTTCTGGTGTAACAACATCTTTGCAAGCCATATACTTCCCATATCTAAGAAATATGATAAAATAGGGATTTTAGTAATGTTTTAAAGTCCTACTCAACACCGCTTTCATATTACATATTTGAGATATTGCCAGCTGAGATATTGCTTTCAAATAATGATTTTATTATAGCTTCAAGTACCTTTGTTTGGTCAATGAGTCGCCTAAGTTTCCACCATACAAAATCTTGAAAACAGAAATCGATGCATTTCCTATTAAATTTTGTTCACTCCAGACATTTTAAATGACCTCAGATATTTCTTTCAAATTTAATTATTTAATAAGCTGAACTAGTCTTCTTTTGCCTTTACCAAAAATTGCTGGTGTGGTATCACACCCATACCAGGTATGAATAAATAGAAGAGGGTCTTTAATATCTTCTACGTCTCTTCCAATGTTCTTAATACTCCAAAACTTTTCCAGCGTTCCTGCAGAAAGAAATAATCATTCATATTTTTTTATCAATGTTTGATATTGAAATTCTATCTTGTGTGAATTTTACTGCATTGTTTTCAAGAATCTTCGCATAAGAACTCTAAGGGAATTTCTCTTGATTCTTATCATTGTCTTTTTCTTAACATCGATTACTATAACTAGTGTTTTATAGAATCTGCTCACATAACCTACATATGCTTCACTTATATCGTTAAATTTCATTCCTTTTGTCCATCTTATTCTGTGTCGTAATAAACATTGTAATGTCCAAATGCATCTCTTGTAATTGACTCTCCGTTTGGCATAACGACCTTTCTAAGGGATAGTTTGTCTGGCTTTTGCCATCATCCTTTCTTTAAATAAATACATTGGTCCACTTGTTGATTGACATTCAATGTATAACTCAAGGCTCTCTTCAAGTTTGGCAATTGCAGTTAATCTGTTGAACATAATTTTAGGATCAATGCTAGTAACACTTGATAATGGCACTTTGCAAGGATAAATTGTCTAACGTTTTTAAATTGAGAGACCCACTTCTTCAGCCTTTTCGCAGTTTACATCATCCTTTCCTTCCATCGACATTAATTCGTTAAAGAGTGAATACAAATCTCTGTCCCTAAAATTAAAATTTTTTCTCGCGGTTAATCAATCAACAAACTTTTTAAAAACTTTGTACGGATGTTTTCTCTGTGAGTTACTCATGTTGCTCACTGGACTCCACTTGTGCTCCTGTTAGCTTCATCATTGCATCATGTACAGCTGCAGAATGGCTAAGACTTAAAATTTCTTCTTTGTTCATTTAACTGTATGGTGTTAATCGGTAAATTTGATGTACAACCATGGGACTATTTGCGGAAGCTCTTTCATTTCTTGTACATATAATCGAGCAGATTTTTGATAATTTATATGCCCTGGTGAAGCAAAGAGGTTTAGTATTTTTGTAAATTCATGAAGATATAGTTCCAAATTTGAAGTTTTTTTCTGCAAAAATTAATTAACAGTTTAGCAATACAAATGTAGTTTTGATACAAGAGCCACATTTGTGCTGATCTTCATATCTCTATTAATTTTGTCCTCAGGAATTGTTATAAATGCTTCACAAGATATAAGCTCATTAAATATTTCATTACTGAACTCAGAAGTAAGTATTTTGTCATAAATGCATCGCAATTTCTCAACGTCTATCCCTTCATCTTATACTAACTTTTCAAGCAATAGTGTCAACAATGCTGATTCTGCAAGGATATGCGCTCTCAATGCTCTTGCAATTGCTTTGCCTAATCTATCATGCGTGACGGTAATTTCTGCGTAAACTTGGAAGCCACTTAACCGAAAAACAGTGGGAAGATCTTCTTTTCGAATTATGTATGTTGATTTGAGCTATAACGGTTGATCGAGGCTTCGATTCTAACTTTAACAGTTTCATCAATTACAGTGAGTATATGCACGATTCATCAAACGGGTTCAAGTCAAATAATAGGAAGAAATTTAACAATAAATTTACTATCGCAAGACTTATTTCTTTTATTTGAACACTGCAGAAAGCCAGACCGGTGCCACAGTAAATAATGACTCCCCTAAATTATAACTCCCCAGTCATTATCAAATAGGAAAATGACTCCATAGTCATTATCAACTAGGAAAATGACTCCCCAGTCATAATTTACTAGTAAATAATGAATCCCGGGAGTTATTTTTTACTAGAAAATTACGACTCCCCTCAG
>JAUZNK010027876.1:0-19357 GCA_035046665.1 Euphysa ruthae
CCAGACGAATAGAAAATAGGTTAATTTTTAAGATATAGGGTAAATTGTTTAGCGTTATCAATAGCGTAACTCAGCAACCACTCAATATGAACATCGTAATTTAAAAAAAAAAACTGTAGAATTGCCTAAAGCAGAAAACTGTTGAAATTATAAAACTATATATGTTATTGATATAATTACATATTATATTATTATTAAAATCAAGAAAACTGCCCGTTCTATGAGATTTTAAATACCATGGTAAACAAATTAAACAATGTTTAATAGATGAATATCCAGATAAATTAAACCTTTAATTTTTAATTGTAACTAGCCTGGTGATAATAGCAGCTTGTCTCCTGAAATTCATGACATGCGTTTTTTATCTCTTAATTACAAATATTCAGGTTCAATTGTTGATGAGTAAAACAGAAAGAATATCAATGGCTCTTAACTTTATCAGGAAAATTTATTACAACAATTTTTACTAGAAAAAACAGCTTTTTACTCGCAAACATCAAAAAAATTTGTTCAATGCTTTAACACGAGTTTGTTTTAGTTATGTTTGTTCTCTCAGCTCAAGTCAAGTTCGTACCGGATGTTAAAATTCAGCCTTTAAACAAAACAGAACAAATACATTATTTTTTTTTTTGCCTTTAGCTTAGAAATAGACACCACAAATGATCAATCGAATCTTAAGATATGAATTGGTTGTATGCTGATGGTTTATTTGAATAAAGCGTTTGTGTGGCCACCTTAAAATACCAATAACGATAGATGTTAATATAAACAATATCACAAGCAAATTTTATCACAGATTAATTTTGTGAAAAACTGTTCAGGCTAATCCTTTTTCGGTCTATGAAATAATTTAACTAAACATAGTAGAATTTGTGATAATATCAAAACTTTCAATACAGTGTGGAAATGCTTTATGTAAATCACTTGAAACGGAACCAAGATTAATTTGATAATTCGTATTTGATAATTCGTATATATTTCGATATTTGATAATTCATATTTCCAAATTCAAGTTTTGGTTTCTTTAATTTTTACGTTTTATTGTTAGTTTAAGGTCAACCCACCTCAACACGCTAAAATGTAATTTGTTAAACAGACGATACTTTCAATCAGTCATTCAATCAAAATTATATTTAGCGTTTTGTTTTAAAATTAGCATAAGATATTAACTTGAAGTAATAACACTTGTGATGCGGTCTATTGTTGAAGATGATACTGACAGCATACATGAATGTTGAGTTGACATAACGGATCTTTTATCATTCGGTTTTCATTTAGATTGACATTGGAATGCTGACATTATTTGAATAAAATCATCGAAGAAAACTACTTTTTACTTACATAATGATGTTATGTATTTAATCAGAAACATGTCTTTCTTTTTAGTATAAAATTCATTACAATTACTTAAATTCAATCCCTCAGTCTTTGAAATAGAGCATTGATCTCATTTTTAAATAAAGTAGCTAATGCTCGGATGATATCTTCTTTACGAAAGACTGCTCAGCCCTGCCAACTTTTTTTGCAGAAAATCGTCATTTAAGTTCATATTTTTACATTAATATATTGGGAGTAAATTTCTACAGTTATTATTTAGAGCTCTGATATTTAATTGATTAAAACCTACTTCTTGAAAAATTCTTTGCATTTTTTTAATACCTACTTCATATTAATGTACATTAAATCAAGATTAATTGGTTTAAAGATTAATATTCATATTTATTATTAATGCTTATTGAATCATAGGCTTTATTTATACAGAACTTGAGAGTACATCGGTTACAGTCTGTATATGTAATTTTCAAAAAATATATTTAGCTGTAAGTTTGAGAGGTTAACTTAATTCAGTTTGTGGCCACACTTAAGAAACTAATTCTATTCAATAAAATGCAAAAAATAGAAAATACCACAACTAAGTTATAAGCTTAGAACACGATGCCTATGGCCAATTAGTTTATACTTAGTTACAGGTGGAATGCAAATCTAAATCTAAGCATATCAGTTTCCATGGCTGTTTTGCAAAATCTTTCTGATTTATTATGAATGAACTTTAAAAAATGGACGAACTCAATAATTTCTGACAGGCTATTAAATAATTTTGTTTTGCAAATTTTTACATAACAGAACTGTTTAAAATCAAATGAAACATATATGTATAGTGTATTTTGAGTTGACGTTGCCAAACTATGCTTTGGTCAGAGATGTTTCATCTCCAAGTTTTTTTTACAGAACTTTCTGTACATTGCCTAATTATGTAATAACCTATGCCACATATGGGAATTTTAGAGCATTTTGTACAAAAAATGCTCATAATTTTATTTTCTGGATAAATGTTCAGATTACTTTTCTATGTAGTTTTTTAATGGAGCAGAGCAAATTTTGACCAGTTGACGAGTTATGGCTAGATGTCGAGTTATAACGAGATGACAAGAAATAAACATTTAAAGTTTATTCAAGTTCAATATAGATTTAAAAGTGTGATTAAAAACAATGAGAAATTTAGCAGTTAAGAAAAAGATTTTATCGATTCCAGGTTCGTCAAATTCGAATGTACCGTTATATGGGCGGTCAAAATGACCTTCAATGACATTTCTAGGCTAAATTGATTTTTTACTACTTGTAGTGTAGCATTTTATTTAACAAAAAAAAAAAAAAAAATACAAAGCAATATTTTCATCTTATTAATGAATATTTATTTTGGAGGAATTCATTCGTATGACAACATTTATTATAACATTAAATTTTGCTGGCTGGGTGTTGAATGAAACTTTTTATCAATTTCACAAAATACGAAATTTATGTTATCTTTCAAAAAGTACGACACTTTTTGCTATCTTTCGAAAAGTAAAACACTTTATGCTATCTTTCGAAAAGTAAAACACTTTTTGCTATCTTTCGAAAAGTGCAACCCTTAGCTATTTAAAAAAAATATAGCGCTTGTCAGGCGAAGTTATCTTGCATATTCTTGAGAGTAATTGTTTTTGGTAAAAGGTCTGGCTCAGAAATGAAGAGTTCTATTAAAAAAGATACGCGTTTTTAACTTTCCATTTTAGGGTGCTATCTTCTTTACAATCTCAACAAAAGCCGAAAAGCGTTTTCATCGAAGTATAATGTAATATTATGATTTTATAACTTTTTTTGTGAAATAATCTGCCTCACATATAATTTCATTACTCAGTTATAGTATTAAAGAGTGTAACAAAAAATAAACAAAAACATATTTCCAGAAAGGATCACGGGTTTAAAATCATTATTTGCAAAGTAAATTCAGTGGTTATAAAAAGCTTGAAAAACTGAATTTTAAAGTTTTATAGCTGTTTATTTAACGTTTTTTGAAAATAGTTTTGTCAACATTGACCTATCTAAAAATCAACAAAATTATACATTTGCAGTTAAATTAAATTTGTTTTTAATATGAAAGTTTCGTGTGGAGATAATGACAAAATTTCTTAAGACATTTTTTATAATTTTTTTTAGCATATTTTGTTTAGCATATGTAGCTAAACCAATCAGATGCATTATGTCACCAAGATAATTCTACAAATTCGAAACACGTGAGTTGGCAAATAAATTAAAGAAACAAATAAACAAACTTTATCTATCACAAATAAAATAAACATTATTTGTATAAAACTATACAGGGATTTAAAGCACGGAATTGAGAAATCTTTTCATTAGAATCAGATATCCAAGCTTGTCATCTGTATTAACAAGAAGCTGTTTCTAGAGCAACGCATTCATAAATATGCAAACAATCAATTTATGAACAAATATTCAAAATCAACAAACAACATCGAAATAATATTACAGTGTGTGTTTTCGATTGGAATTTCGCGAAAATGTATTTCATCTAATTTCCTAAATCTTTGCGTTAAGATAGTGGCGACATTATGCAAATAATAGCTTCTTATTTGAATAGGATATATAAATTTATCATATACTTGTAGACAATTCTCAAAGCATTTTTTTTTTCGAAAATATATTTATATTTCCTGTTATCAAATTTATATACAGCTGTAAATAATTAAAATGGGAATTAAAAATCGAAACTCCCAGAGATTGTATAGAATATTCGAATTTAAATAAATTGCTGGCACTGGTGTACACTAGTGATACAGAATGATTATCTAAGCCTATATTTTTTGTTTACTTAGAAGATTTCGTCTGTTTATGTATTTTGCTAACTTTTTTTATTTAAATATTGGTTTCTCTAATCCAAAAAACAAGTTAATGTATCCATGTAACATTACGTTATTATAATACTTTTTAATTGTCTAAAAAATTGTTACTAAAAAAATATCATGATGTTAAATTAAGATTCAAGAAAAATTTTTTAATATACAATTGAAATTTCTTACTTCTTCTTGCTATGATTAAAAAAATTGATTTTCAAAAATGGCCGACTTTAATACCAAGACAAATTTAAAGTAAACTAGGCATCTAATAACCACAACTAATCGATTTTATATTTTCTTTTTTCAACTCTCTTTTTGCCGATTAATATATATCTGATGATGGTGGCGAGAAATTTAACGGGTGCATTTGGGTAATTTTTATGTATCGGAATGATTTAATCTGCAAATATGGTTAATATCACTGGAATATTTTATAAGCATAAAATTAAGAAAAATGGCTTCGTTGTAATGAAATCTTTAGGATAATTATTGTTGCAAAGATGTATATGTCAGCATTTGTAACATGCAGGTAAAAAAAACTTTGTTGTGATAATTACTTGAAAAATTGCAATTCTTTAGTAATGATTTACAATTATTATGTATTTAATATTATTGTGTAATTTGTTTATTATATCAATGAAAACTACTTCTTTCGCTGTGATACATTTACTGACAAACCAAAAATAATTAAAGGGTTAATTGTACTTGAAGTATTAATCAATGACTAATGAGAATAATTAAAACTAAAATTTTTGAATTGAAAAAACCTACTGAAATACAAAGAAGAAGTGTGAAAACTGAAATCACGAACACAACCGAAACTCAACAACAAAAACAAACACCCCGAAATAACAAATCGTTAGTCCTATTGCGCAAAAAGAATTTAAAGAGTCATAGAGGGTTCTATTGAGAGATTAGATTTGAAGGTTGTTAGAGAAAACATAACGTTCTATTGAGATCATAAATTTTAAAGTTTTTAAAGAAAACACAAATACAAGATTTAGGCTCCGTTCTAATCTTGATTTGTAAAGAGTTGAGCTTCTTGTTTGGATTAGAGACGGAGTCAATCACAAAAATCGAAAATGCATATTTTACTATAAGCTAAATATAATAAACTTTCAAGTGTGCTTTCTTCTTTATAGGGGGTTTATTTTATACTTGACAAACCTACATCAACGTAAAGCTGTTAATAGATATCTTGTGATATCATACTTTGTTTGAATAAATGAGATTTATTTTAGTGCTATAAGCAAAAACTTCTATATGGCTAAACAAAAATAAAACTATCCTTAAAAATCATGACTCGTGAATTATAACTATGATAAAATCACGATGTCTAATTTCAAAACACTAAGCTAATTTTCTGGGTAAAATAAATGCTTTGGAAAGTCGTCGGTTTTAAATAAAATTTAAATGTAAAACTATCATGATAAATCTTAGAAAAACATGTATCCAAGCGACATAATATGTATAAAACAGAATGAATCTCACTCTATGTTGTTATGCAATTCAAATAAAAACATATTTTTGAAAACAATTTATACCACGCGTATATATTTTGGACATGCGGGTTTAGTAACCTCAAAGCAACTTGCCCTGTTTGCCTAAATGGCTTAATGCATAGCACTTTACCATTGCTTATGTGAGATTTCCATGCTGTTAATATTCTTTTTTAGGAACAGTCTTTTATGATTAGACTGCATAATCACCAGTCTATGATTAGACTGCATAATCACCAGTCTATGTAGTGTTCAAAATAGCAGTAGTACAAAGGCAGCAATCTATTGAACTAATTATGCCGGTAAATTAATACAAAATCGCTGATTAACCCTAGTGATTAGGGGTGGTTTTATGGTTCCAACACGTGGTGCAGCTGGACGTTAAGGAAATTGGTTTCTTCTTGGTTTTACCAAATGAAATTTGAACCTACCTAGCAATTTATATTAAAATAGCAGTCTATTCTGGTTAGATAAAGTAATGGCTAATAAAGCAGGATGCTTTAAAATTATGAAAGTAGAGTAACAAACCTGAAATTTCGCCTCCTTATTAAGGCTTATGAAAAAAAAATTATTTGCATTTAAGGTCAAATTAAATAGTTGTTTTAAATTCTAAATTCCCTCCCTTCTTTTAATATGATAAAATTTTTTAAATTATTTGTATTTTTTGGGATAAATAAACAAATAAATAAAATTCATGAAAACTCATGTTATTTCATCTTTCCCGTCATTTTTAAAATTAGACCGTTGATACAAATTTTGGGCTGGTTTTTTGTTTGTTTTGATGTTTATTATGTAATAATTGTAAAAATTTCGAGACATGCTGCTACATAAATACATCATAAGTAAATAAACGTGAAAAACAAACGTGTAACGAATTAAACGCTGATATTAAGTTAGAATTCTAGATTAGATTAGATCCCACGCAGTATTCTTTTTCAAGAAATTTGCCATCAATATTTTCATGTGACATACCATGTGACATACGTCAATGATTTAGCAATACAAATATATTTTTACTTCTCTAAAATTTTTATAAAAAATCATAAATAACAAATTACACCAAATTTAATTATGTCAAATCATTTTGAGAGATTTTTATTTGGACTTTCGGCAAGAGTTTCTTAAATAAAAATTGAATTTCTAGATAAAAATTTTTTTCTTTTTATAGCAAAAGTTTAATATTCCTGAAAAAATTTTATTCGAAAAAAAAAGAAGAAAAACACAGATGACGTTGATTGTATTATTTTCAGTCTCGATAAAATAAAAATTCCAGTTTTAAATGAAATATTTGCTACGCAATCGCATGAACTTGCATCAATTCTTGCCAAAAGTTTATGATTATTACCAAAAATTAGCATTCAAAAGATATTTGTAATGTTCTATACATTATATATAATGTATAGAACATTATATATTATGCAACATTGTCTAAATGAAAAAAATAATTTGTATAAAAGAGATGATTATAGTTTCAAATTAAAACTTTTGCCGAGATCGGGTGAAAATATTACGAAAAAGAATACTATTTAACACTGATATATTTTTTATTTATTACTTTTTTTTTTTCGGATATTTATTTAGGTTTACTGCTGTATTGACATAGATATAATATGTAATATTTTTTGTTTTATTAAAAACGCGTAGTAATACCATCTGCCATTGTTAGTTTAGCATATGTACAGTATAACGTGTTTATCAATATTCCTCTTTAATTGTAATAAATGACCCAAGTACATATTTACCTATAAATTCCATTCAAACCTAGCTTTCCTATTGTTGCTTCTAATTTTTATTATTTTTTTTGTTTTAATTTATTTGATAACGTTTATTAAACGAACACTTATTTTTTCAACCCCTTATTTGAAATTAGGGCTACCAATATAGTATTGAAAGTTTAAAAATACCACGTCGCCTAAGTTGAAATAATAAAAGATTGAGAGATTTATAGATTTTCACAGAATAGTAACTCCTCAGAAAATTTCGGTCACTATGGTTAGCCGTAAGGAAAAAATTCGTATTTTAGACTCTCTAAAATATCTTTAGATTGATATGGCATCTCAGGTATAAAACACAAAATAATATGTCACGTTAAAATGGTCTACCAGGCAATTTTTTTTTTTTTTTTTAAAATGTTAAGTAGTGTTTAAGAGACATTAACTTATTTTATCTTCAGTAGAATATTTGAAAACTATCGCTAGACTTCGCTCATTTGAAATACCATAAATCAAACTGAATATTCAAGTTCTTCTGTGTTCATTAATTTCATTTATTACACGATGTGGAAATGAGTTTTATGCTAAGGTTGATCTCCTATACTAACAAGAGCTGATTTTTGTTCTGTAGTAATAACGAAAATGTTCAGTTATAATTTGTAAAGATAGCGACCGCTGAAAAAACAAATTTATTTTTCTTGTTGAAATTATCTTGCAAGATGGTATTAACTAAAAATATGTGGAATATGGTTGGAATTTTAAAGAATCTTTTTGTTGTTGTTGCAAATATTATCATAACTATGAAATTTACATAAACTCTAGTTTTTGCTAAACCCTAGTTTAGTTATATTTTACTAACCCTATATCGGTCAGTGGTTTAATTCTACGCAAATAATAAAATTTCTGTACACTGTACCAAAATAATGATAAAGAACACAAATTTGGAATATTTCAAGTGTCAAAAGAAGCAAAAAATATCTGAAAATACAGTAATAGTAATTGAATTTTTCCATTCATTATTTACTTTTATTTTTTTCAAGGTAGAGAATTCCTTAGAAATGAAAATAATCCTCCGGTTATCTGTGGAGAAAATTCTGTATGCTTGAAGTGAAAGTTCAACCGCTTTCTAGCTATGACGAATAAAAAGGAATTGGAGTAGAAGGGTTGGATAATATAGCCAAGTCAAATTAGCTCATCAAAAATAACGATTCCCTTATGTAACACTTTGTAACAAAGTCTTTTTTTTTTTTTAATTACTCTGGGAAATTTCCAGAAACTTCGGTTTCAGAATGACACCATGGGTTAAAAAAATTTTAACGGAGGTAATACCGATGAAGAGTGTGTGGTTGAGACGAACTTAGAAATTGTTGTACTGTGGTAATTTGGAGACATTGATTTACTGTGGTATAATATGACAGGACCAAACGGATCTGACACCTTTGGTTGTTATAGCAGCACGTTTATTTTGTCAAAAAAAAAACTAAGGTGGAGTTAAAATAGTGTGAAGTTTTACTCAAGAGGAAGAAGTAAAACCTTTTAAATGTTTTAAATTAGGCATGTAAACATGAGAGTGTGCGAAAATATATCATCTCAGGAAAATATAGCAATCTGTTTTACCAGTATCACGCGAATTGCTAAATTTATTTTTATTTTTTATTTTCTGTTATAAATGTTGCGTTGATATAAAAAGCTGCATAATGAGTGTTTTGACGGTTATCAATAAATTATTTATCTCAAGTTGTTAATTTTTTGTTAAAAATATGTTAACAAGATTTTTATATTCTCATGATATGAAATTAAACCCATAGGTTAAATTTTCTGTTCATTGATTTTATTTGAGTGGAAAATAAAAACAGATGGAATGAGCTTGTCTGGTTACCTTTTAAGCAATTTGATCCGAAAGCAGTTAAAAAAAAAATTATATCTATTTTTATTATTTATGAACGCAAGTTTTCAAGACAATATCATAGGTAAAATGAAAACAACGTTTCTTCCGCTACAAAAATAGCAACAGGGTACCTATGTCTGACAAAAAATTATAATTTCAAGCACTCAGAAAAAATCAGAATCGCCACGCGAAAGAAAAAAAATATACGAGCTCTTAACAGTATCTATCTGGCCTAATTATCTATTTATATTTTACTGTGGTGAAATTCATAGTATCACCAATCACCCTGAGGATAGCAAGTTAAAAATAGAATTCAACTGAAATTGAAGCTGGCCCTGTATATAAAAAAGCAAATAAATGTGAACATAAATATAAGTATTGGTTGGTTTAATAGAGAATATTCAAAAATATTTATACCGAATACATCAAAAAAATTGTATTTACAAACAGACCGAAAATTGAAGTGTTTACTGTCACATCTCTGACATCCGTTATGCATATATAAAAGCGTGTTTCAATCAAATGATATCAGGTATAAATGTTCTGATAATCACAAATCACAATCACAAATTATCATCTTCACGATATTTTCCATCAATATCTGCTTTTCTTAAAACGCATTATTATATAAAACATGACGAATCTCTATTTAAAGTATTTAGAGACTTTAAAGCTAGGTTGTCTTGATTGAATCTTGGTTTCAACCTATTTGAAAGGTCAATATATAAACGTGGTCTCCATCTTTGGAAATTCTATCATAGTTGTTAGTATAGAGTAATAATTTATTTTGTTTACAAAATGTGTCTTCAGAATTCCAAAGTATGATTTTTTTTTATTATTTCGATAATTTTACGTAAGATTTAAAAATAATTTGTAATTATTATTTTAAAAAGTGTGATCTTTAAAAAAAAAATATTTCTCATTTTGAAATTTTAAAACGCCTCATATTTGATTTAATACTTCCTTCAATAAGGCCTAACTATTGGCGTGAAATATCAGAATCTCCAAAAAAACCAGCAAGAAAAACAAAATTATGTGGAAATAGTTAGTTACCTCATCGATTTCTCTCAGCTTTATTCAATAAAATTTGTTAAAATGAATCTTCTTTTTCAATTCTTAAATAAGTAAAGATTCTTCTTCAAATTGAAAAATATTTACCATATTTACATGGCTTCTCTAAATACTACTGACTACATCGCGATATAGTGTTTTAAAGATATATTTGCCCAATTTTAATCAGTTGTATTTATTTATTTGTTTCTCGCAATTCATCAGTTACTGTTACTCTATCCAAATACAATTCCTCTTGTGTGTTTTTCGAATTTGTTTAAACAGTTTTTTTTTTATAGATGAAAAGTAGTTTTTAACAAATCAATTTTTTTGGCAAGGCAAATATGCATGTTCATTTGTCTTTCATTTTCAGATAGATTTCAAATATTTTATTGGAGAAAATATGGTAAAATAAATGGTAAATAAACATGTTTTCAAAAAAATTTTTCAATTCCATGATTAAAATTTGAAAATGTATCCTTGAAAGGGCAAAGAATTCAGTTTAGCCAGAAGGTGTTTTTCGAATTTTTGGACAATATAAAAAATATATAAAAATCATATAAAAATTGAAATAAAAAAGTTAAACAATCCAAATTAAGGATCACAATATTCTTCATTGTTCTTATTTTTCGCCTTTGCAAAATTGCGTCTCCAAGTTGCCAGAATAATGTTGTTCCAAAAAATGGAAACTAGGGCAATATAAATAGATATTATTTTTAGTGTTGAAATTCCTCCTTTCTATTGGTTGGTTTCTATTAAGATTTTAAATGTATGTGTAGTTTATTTTAACGTCAATGAAAACAACTTAAAAAAATAAATAAACAAAAAGCTGGTTATGATTATAAGAAAAATTTATCATTATATTGTCATATATTTCCTGTTTTGGGCGCCGTAAATATTTCCAAAAATATTTTATACCTATAAATATTTTGGTTGGCTATTACCGCTCAGAAAGAAAGTAAATAATGAGCGTAATTTATTATTTATCACGTAATGTTGTTACTTTAGAAAATAAGAAATATTTAAAAAACAAACTCATAAATTTTTACCAAAAAACATTGTTATTTTAACTAGCTACACTTTATTCTAGTGATTAATCAAAGAATCACCGCGAAGAGGGTTTGTGTCGCCGGGCTCAAACTACTTTTTAGCGAATTATACATTTGAATAGAAAACAATAGATTATCTGAAACGCAGTGCAGTTCTTTGAACGATTATTTAAACGAGAGCTGTTGTATGTATATTTAGCTAGTTATGTTTGTACACTCGAAAAGACAAGACGTGCTGTGTACTTAGTGAAAAATTTTTAGATAAACTTATAATTAGCGATCAAATATTTATCAAAATAAATTTTTTTTCCTATCATTTAATTATTACGATAATTAACACGAGTTATCTTCAATATGATGGACACTGTGATACCTAACAATACTACACCGCTCTCACACATGGCGTTACATAACAATAACCGGCATTTAAGTGTGGGAGAATGTGACATTAAACCATTAGTAACATCACCACCTACGCTTGGAGAATATGCAAACCATATGAATATGCAAACTCCACAGACAGATGTTGAAGACATAGAACAGGACTCCAAGCCAAATTCGCCGATTAAACCAAGAAACTACCAACATGCGAAACCCCCATATAGTTACATATCATTAATCACCATGTCGATTCAAAATACTCCCGGAAAAGCTGTAACATTAAGTGAAATATATCAATTTATTATGGACCATTTTCCTTATTATAGACAAAATCAACAACGTTGGCAAAATTCTATTCGGCATAGTTTATCGTTTAATGATTGTTTTATCAAGGTGCCGCGCTCTCCAGACAAGCCTGGTAAAGGAAGCTTTTGGACTCTTCACCCGGATGCCGGCAATATGTTTGAAAATGGGTGTTATTTACGTCGACAAAAACGTTTTAAATCGGATCGTAAAGGCAATATAAATATGAATAACTCTAGAGTTAATGACATGTATAACCCAGCTGGTGGCATGCAGCAGTTAAAGTTATCACAATCGCCTAGAGTAACAGGTCCTCCCTTAGGAGTACCACCACCGTTTCTACACAATTCATTTGCTGGATATAGAGGACTACATTCTTTCAATCATCCATTTGCTATAAAAAACATTATTGCAGAACACGAAGGAGACTTTCGTTACGATCCTATGCACTTTCCTTATCACCCTTCCACGTTTACGCCCACTCCCCCAATGTATGGAAAAGACTCTATGACTCCAGTAACAAGTGGGGAAAATTTTAATATGTCTTCTTCAATGTCATTACCGTTTAATAATTATTATCAGAATTGTATGATGACGCAACAGCATACAGGTTTAGTTTAATATATTTGTTTTAAAATATAATTATTTTTACCCACAACAACATTGTGTTTATCAGTTTTAAAAATCGTCTTTGTTAATCGTTAATTTTGAATAGTCGAGACAATGTTTTTGTTTCCTTAAAGTCAATTTTTCTCATAAATGCGTTGATTAAGTCACTTACTTACAAGATTATTGTAAAATGTAAGTATACATATATAAAAAAAGTCTGGACACAAAAACGTCATTATGTATGTATAATAATTTTAAAATTTATATTGTAAATACCATATATTGAAAACGAAAAAGCCGAAGAATTTATTTGTCATTTATAAACATATAAATATTTATATAACATATAGACATTTTGTCAAGATAAAATTATAGAAATATATTTTGATTATGTATTATTTTTAATTGTGCTTTTAGGAATAATTCTAATTTATTTATGATTAGGTAGGTAGTTTAAAAATATCGTTTGAGAGAGTTGGCTAATATGTGTTGAGTAATAATTAAATTAGTTAAAATGGGACTTATTTGTTAAAATCATTTATAAACGAAAAGTCAGTAAACAATGGAAATTTTATTAAATGAAGATTTACCATCATTTTTCTTTAATCTCAGATTATGAGAATAGATTTTATTTTTTCCATTCTTTGCTTTTTGGTTATTCATATGTTTTTTGAAAATTATTTTTAGCAGGAATATTATATGTATATATTTAGTTAACTTTTAAAACAGTTGTACAAATTTGAAACGTAAAGAATGATAATAATTTAATGTAGTTCTGATGTCTGTTTCATCTATGGTTGTGACTAAGCTACGAACTTTAGTGCATTCAACTCTAATGGTTAGCTAGCTAGTTTTTATTCTGCCACAAAAAATAAACAAAAGATAAATATAACTTTACTTTTAAAAAAAAAGACCACTTAAAATGTGGCAAAAATGGCCGCAAAAATTGTTTATCAAAGGAATATTTCCATTGTCGTTCCTTTATACAACATACAAAAATATAAAAATGAAAACACGATAAAATTCCTCTGAATAATAAGTTGAAGAAACTGTAGCGGATTTGGTAGATCTGCTAGGCATTAAATTTAACATCTGCCAAAGCGAAAAAAAGATATTCTATAAAAGATATGCTTTATAAATATTAAGTCTTCGTATTATGTCCAGTGAGTCAAAAAAAAGTTTCCTTTTTTCTACGTTTAAATTTGTTTTATTTCCTTATTCTTAAAACTTCATTAGGAAGATTGTTCCGTACAAAAGGAGGACTTTTTTAATGACAATTTTTTTTTCCTACGGATGATCTTCTAAAGGGTGTCGGATGATCTTCTAAAGTCCAGCCTTAAATGGCTTTTGTGTAAATGCGATCTTTTATTTCCAGAAACTTTATATTTTTCAGACATAATTCAAATTGGGTTTTTGCGAAATTTAAATGCAAGTGCAGCAACGCACTAGGGGAATTCCCATAAAGATTTTTTAAAAAAAATTTCCCTTGAATTATGAAATACGAATGAGGCGCGGCTTAGTTTTTAAAACACAGTTTTAAAATTGTAAAAATGTTAGCCGATTACCACAGAGAACGCAAAATAGCTATTTTCTTTGTAGAAAATGGGTTTACACCAGTAAGGATCCAGCCAAAACCATAACAGCAATGCTTCTTATTTTTCAAATGCTAACTTTTATTGGGGAATCTACGAAATGAGATCGTTTTTTTTTTTTAGTTCTCCATCAATAATTTTTTTTAAAAATGTTATTCAATTTATGAGCCGTTCGTTTTGTGGAAAAATAGTCAACAGAATGATTGCTGAAAAATTGGTAATAATCGGTCAAATTTTCAAGATTTTTAACGGTGTGCAAAAATTGCTTGTTTTGAGAAAATGACCGGAGAAAATTTTTAAAATCTAAAATTTGTAAATCAATAAAAGCTTGCAAAGCATGTGACAATTACAGTATTAAAATCTACTAGCTTCATACAGTTTTCCTTCCTTTTCCACTACTTTATCATTTTTCTGTAGTTTTAATTTTCGTGAAATTCTTATATATAATTTTTTTTGTTTAACGATATACATCATCATTTCGGGAATCATATCAGGCTCTGCATAAATTAAAACTGTAGCTTTTCTACCAATGATGAAATTGGCAACAGCATCGTACAAATTCTAATTGGACAAGTGAGACAAATTTTGTTTTCGATATCGTTTCCAATTTGTCGCGTTGAAGCTCTCATTCGCGTTTTGCGTTATTCAATGGAGACATCTCTAAATGTTTACGTTGTGAGATTTTTGCAAAGATAGGTTTGAGTTTCAAAACAATATCTATCGGTAAACCTGGACCAGGTTTATATGTATGCGTCTTATTTGGTTTGTCACGGTTGAATCTACATCAATTGTTTTCACTATTGGGACAAATTTGGGAAGCGTAGATTGTTACGTTTATGGTAGTCTTTTTACCTTTCAAGTGTCGTTTATTTTGTTGAATAGCGACTCATAAATTTTTTTGCAAACGGTCAATAGATGCATAGGTAAGGCAACCACGACCTCCAAGCCCTTTTGTGGTCTTTTTAAGTTTTCGTAGCTCGTGTGTAACGA
The DNA here is from genome assembly GCA_035046665.1 of Euphysa ruthae. Lineage (NCBI taxonomy): Eukaryota > Metazoa > Cnidaria > Hydrozoa > Anthoathecata > Corymorphidae > Euphysa > Euphysa ruthae. The sequence continues at coordinate 15,249 of JAUZNK010027876.1, forward strand.
AGCTTTCGTTTGTCGAGAGAACGCTAAAATAATTTTTTCGTAAGAACGGTTTCCATCCCAGATGTCGAGCCAATATAATTTAATGTATATTTGTGTGATACTTTCCAGATAGCACAAACACTAAGATTTGTTTCTTAAAATTTCTGTTTAAATAAACAGGCTTTGCAAATGCGAGTCAAAGACTCCATGTTTAAAACTTTGCCGTTCTGAATTAATATTGCTGTAACAAAACTCTCATCGATGAAAAACTGCGTCGTTTCCAATTTCCATTGCAAGATACTGAGGTATTTGCAATCTCATTACCAGCACGTCCATTTCTTATATCCTCCGCTGCATTATTGTCTTTTCAGCAACAAAATTAGCAGCGGCAGTTGACAGTTTTTCGCCAATTTAACATAATTATTATTGGTCATCTGTTTTGGCATATCCATCAATGATTTAAACTTTTGAATACTTGTATGACGTTTGCCTAGAGATCTCATAGCATATATCATTTTGAAACTCATATCGAAACTATTATTCTGTGTAATCTCAGATACTGTTTTGTGTGATGTAAAAAAGTCATCAATAAATTCGCATTATTTACATTTAACAACAAAGATAGGAAGAAAGTCCTTGCTTTTACACGGAATTTTCTGAAAGCTCCAACGAAGAAGACTTACAAAATGGACATAAGAATGCTCTGAAAACATTATCTAAAATGGAAAGGTCAACCAATCTATACCCAGACACATCATTTCATTTTTAAGGTTTTTTTTAGGTTAGAAAACGCGCTTTAATACTCGGCTACCGTTAAATATAACTGTTTATAACAAGAACACAATAAGCAAAATCATCTCGGAAAAAACCCGTTAAAATATGCTCTGACAGCCAAGAAAGACTAGAAATATCTACATAAGGTGGTCCGATTCTTCAAATCTGCATGTTGGTGTACCTTGATTTTAGAGACATTTATATTAAAAAAATAAAAAAAATATATATACAGGATGATTCTTCATAGTTCAAACTAAAAGTCATTTTTTTGATAATCTTCATGGGGGGATTTACCCTTAATGGCTCTCATATCAGCAGGCTATATACTACTCAGTACTTTTTTGGGGTGGTTATCCAAATTTATGCAAAATCTTGTGCACTTATTTTGTGCGCCTTTAAAACTATCGTTATTTTTAAGGCCTAAATACCACGCTGAGCATGCAAAGTAAAAATGCTGTTGAACCTTTTTATCATATTAAGCTAGTGTTAAGAAAAGATGGTTTCCTGTATGAAAATCAAAGTTAAGAATTAATTTTACTTAGAATATTACGACACATTCTCTCTCCAGCCAAGGTTTGATCTAACATACAGTCCAAGCATTTGACGGAGGTATGTTGTTTAATGGACGTGCCTCTATAACTTAAACTCAATGGATCTCTTTTTTGACTTTCGGTCAGGATAAAAATGCATTTAGTTTTAACTTCTCCAGAGTGCATGCTCAGTTGGTTATTAAAAAATTACTCACAAAGGTTAGAAAAATTTATTTTTAAGGCACTTTCTATTTTCTTTACATTTTTATGTTGGAAAATTAAACAAGAATCATTGGCATAGAGAAATAATTCACAGTCTGTTGCTTCTTTCATGTTATCAATATAGAGAGTAGTCAAGAAAAGACCTAAGATTTTTCCTTCAGGATACCCTCATTTCACTATTTCCTCATTGGAAATTTCTTTATTGATTTTCACCTTGAATTTTCAGTTTCAGATATAGCATTTTAGCCGAGAAACTAAATTTTCTGAAAATCGCATGGAGTTTAATTTCGCAAGCAAAATCGGTGATCTATTGTGCCAAAGGCCTTTTGATGATCGAACAATTTCATTCCAGTGTGATTGATCTTCTTTATCAAAGTCATTTTTAATTTTGTCATGCAGATATGACAGACAAGTATTATTTAATAAACCTGTCCGAAATCCTGATTAGAATTTATATGAAATATCCTCTTCTTCAAGGAATGTCCTATTATCAATAACTTTATCGAAGATTTTGGACTCAATTATCAACAAAGATATTGGTTTATAGTTTTTTGTTTCAGTTTTTACCCCTTTTTTAAATATAGGAGTAATTTTGGCAAATTTGCAGTCACCTGGGAATGCATTAGTCCTGATTGAAATAATTATAATTTGGGTTAGTGGCTTCACAAAGGCACAACCATCTTTTATAACCACAGATGATGTTTCATCAAATCCTGGTAATTTATTTAGTTTCAAATTTTCAATTTTGTTTCTGGGTAAAAACATGTTACCTTGCTTCCAGCCATAATTGGATTGAGAGATAGCATTTTTAATTTCTGTATTTTACCAGTGATTTCCAAAGATCTTTAGGTCTACCTATGTTTTCGGAGAGTTTATTCCAATAAAACTTTTTCTTTTTTCTCGTGAAAGTTAAAAAATCATCTCATTTAGCCTTGTTTTTGACCTAAATTTTTATCCCTTAATACTATTTTCCTGCAACTTTTCTATACAACGACTCATGAGAATTGTTTTTAATTTTGACTGTTTCGAAGGGTGCAGCCTCGTCAGCAATTTGTTTAGATTTGCATGAAAATCTACAAAACCCAGGCTAACATTGTCAAAGTTCTCATAATTTGGAAAAATTGCTTGGTTTAATCTTTCATTTAGCAGGAACGCATGCTTCTAAATAGTATGCAGCTTTTAGTACCTGTTCTAAACCTAATTAACTTACGAGTACGTAAGACAGGCTAATGATCTGCGAAAGAAATTTTAAGCGATCTATGCTGGCCTAGTAGGGAAAAAGTGACAAGTGTTATCCGAGTGGGATTCCCAATAAGTTGGGTTAGACCAAAATGGAAGTAAATTCATTATATTTATTTAAAAGACCATTTGAAGTAACAACTCTTTTATTAAGAACTTAATACTTTTTGTTGTTCAAAAGATTAACATTTATGTCTCCTAGAATAAATGTATCTTTCTTATCCTTATGGATAGTGTGTAACGTTTGAGTCAGGGATTCAAAAAAAATTGTTAGAATCTGGTGGTCTGTAACCTATACCCACTCTAAAAGGCATTGTACGAGAAAGAAGTATATCAAATTGTTTTCAAAATCATATTTAGGTAAAATTTCAATAAAACTTATACCCCCTCTGATGTAACAAACCACTCCACTACCAAAACTATTTCTGTCCTTTCGTTAATGCTTGGTAAATACGTATTTAAATTTCACTGTCATCTATAGAGGAAATAATCTTTTTTCAGTGGTCCTGTGCTTATTTATCGCGCTTATTTTTTCATATTTTGTCTTGCCTTCTCATTTTTTCATTAAAAATATTTTAACTCTAGAGAATAATTCAATCGAGAAAATATTGTCTTGCTTCGCCATTTCTTTATTAATAATTTCTGAACAGTAAAAAATAATTCAATCGAGATAATAAGAAAATATTTCCAATACGGTCCACAGAAAATTTTATTGAAGCGTTTAACAAAAGAAATATTAACCCTCCTTTCGAATATAAACTTCAAATTGTTTTAATAATTAATTTCGTGTCTTTAAAAAAAACGAGTGCTTCATAAAATGTAAGTTAAATTTAAATTCATTTTAATTTGAAATATATTTTTAATCAAAACGATATCTTTATTTCACCATGTATGCGATATACCATAAAATCAATAGTGTAAGAAAATTTGTTGTTTGTTGAATTCTATTGCAGTTTACTTCTATCTTAAATTGCCATATACCATTTTTAATTTTAGCTCGCCAACAAACTTGCCATTCATTCATTTATTTATTTATTTAACGTTGGTAACGCTTACAGAGTTGTATATGGATATAATTATATATTAATAAACACTAATATAGACCAACAATTTTTTTTTCATGTGTAAATTATAAAATAATTAGCAATAGAACAAAAATACACAAAGAACTAATTAACGGCATATCGGACATGTACATGATTTGCATATCCATGTCTTAATAGCTGATTTAAAATAACCCAAAGATTTGCAGCTTTTGTAGCGTAGGGGGAGACTATTCCAAACAAATCACGCTTTAAAAATAAGTGAGTTAGTGCCGTAACTAGATGTTCTTGCAGGTTGGAGATTCAAAATTAAAGAATTTCT
>JAUZNK010027887.1:0-19351 GCA_035046665.1 Euphysa ruthae
AGTTTTGTTAAACTAACTTTGTATACCAAGAGCCATTTCTCTGAAAGCGTTCAGGTTTTTACAAACAGTTTCTGGCAGTTTTACTTGAAAAAATTCGATGCTAATTTATAACATCACAATAAATATGTACATTTAGAAATATATTCCAAGTGAACGCAAAATTTTACAAAACTAAATAAATGATTCTTGCGTTATTTTTCTTCCAAACATACTATAATTTTAGTGTAATTGCCAAAATAGATTGTGATTACGCAATAATATCTCTTTCACTCTGCTTGCGCAACAATGTTAAGTATATAACTATATCTGCTTTACAACGCCCGCACGAAATCATAAAATTTTACATTCGTTCATATTTTCTGAAAAACAAAAAAGCTCTTGTAAAAATTTATGCATTTCTTGAATTTTATGATAAAATGGGCCTTACGAGACGAAGTGATATTCTAGGTTCTGCAATATTTTGAAGAAAATATTTCAACAATATTTTTTTTTTTTTTAATCGAACTTTTTTGAAATTTAGAAAAAAAGTATGCCAGACAAATGTTAAGATATAATTTAGCGTTTAAACCTCAATAATGAAATTTCCAGACAAAATAAGAAAACTTACTAAGCTCCACTCAAATTGAATCAAATCATACATGTTTTAATTAAAAGATCTCCCAAGAGAAAAAATATTCCATGAATAATCGATGATAAATCAACCAAATAAAATTTTTCTCTAATCAAACGAGATATGACAAAAGGCAATATTCCTGCTATCAAAGGAAGTATGATAAGAAATAGTTTACGAAATATTATCAAATACAATTTCCCTTTTATCAAACAAAATATGATCAAAAACAATATTCTTGTTATCAAACGAAATCTACGGCCCTCGTAGTGCCTCTCAGGGGCAAGGGTGGTTCTATTCCTGAAGTAGAATAGCTTAAGGCTCTCGTGGCGTCTTCCTTGCGTGCGCGAACGAAATTTAAAGTAAAGTAATAACTTATATTCCCATGAAACACGAATTTTTTTTACGGAGATATACATTTTAGCAATTATTAATCTCCACAGAAATTTTATTACGGAAATATATAATTGTAAATCTACACTCTTCCCATTATCCACAGCTGTGAGACTTTGGTTGTTTTCATTTCGAGGTGCTTCAGTCCAGGCTATACTAAATGATGAAAGTGAATGACTTACAGCTATGCCACAAAAAATGTGTTTATATTGGCACGCATCGCCAGTAGCCAGGTCTTGGTAGAACGACACCAAATCCGTGTAGATTATGTGGTGTAGGGACTAAGTCTGTGACTCTGCTTTGTAAGCAGTGCGGTTCTAATCTCGTTGCTCAAAAATTACGGTGATGCCATATCAGATCTAACTCTAAACTCTGGAAATTATTATGATGCGATTTTAATTTTGAAGGAAAAATATAGTAAGCCTCAATTTCTGCGCACGTTGATTCATTGTTGAAAATGAATAAAATAAGAATAAAGTTGACTTGAAAGGTTTGCGGAAGTTATATGATAGTATAGAAAATTGTATTCGTAACTGTAGAACTTTAGAATTGGATACTTCAGGGTATGGTTGTGACCTTATTCCTTATTTTAAAAGAAAAACTCCCCGATGAGTTGAATATGATTGCAGCCAGGAGATTTGGGAGTGAAACTTGGGCTCTTGATCTGGTTCTATCGAATGATGAGTTGTGTTGTTGTGATGAAAATGTGCATGATGGGTTGTGAGCTTGTGAGAACTGTGCGTCTTCAAAGTTGCCGAATAAAGTTGCGATGACGAAAAAATGAGGTCAGGTTTCACAGGCAGTGCCCTAAGTAATCAAAGTGAGATAACAAAATTATATATGTCTTTACTGTGACAAGGTGGGGTACTGTCCTTCTCGATGCCGCAACGTTACTAGCTTAAAAGCTAAGAGGGATTTAAGTAGGAATTCAGGATAATGTTGTATTTGTTTAAGTTCTGATCATATAGTGGGAAATTGTATTTCAAAGTATATTTGCCGTAAGTCTGACGGCAAACATCATATTTAAATTTTTAGTAATCCAGAAAATCAAAATAAGAGAAATAATGGTTTGATAGTAAGGATACTTTAAAAGCGCATTTACAATCAAATGGTGGTATTTTGTTAAAAAAAACTTTAGCAAAATTTTCTAGTTTGCAAAATGATGATTGTGTGACAGTGGAAGTAAGGTCGTATATTAAATCAAGTCTCTCCGATAAGTTAGGATTAAAAACAATCAGAAAGCAAAGGGTTTGTATGAAAACATTTGGACAAGGTTATGGTGTTTACCGCTATTTAAAGGTTGTTGAGTTTAAGATCAAATAAATACATGTATTCCTTTCTTTGTGTTGAGGCCTTTTGCGTACCTTTAGTTTGAGTGATTTATCATCTCAGTATATTTCTTATGCACAAAATAAATATGGCCATTTAAGATCATTGGACCTTGCTGATTCTGATTACAATTTTTCTACACTTCAAGTAGAAAATTTTATAGGAATAGATTATTATCATAGTTTATTCGCAAGTAATGTTATTAAGTCCAGTGAAGGTCCAGTAGCTTCTGAATCAATGTTAGGTTGGGTTTTAGGTGGTAAAATTAGTTCCAATGATAATATTTTTTCATTAAAATATTTCTTCGAAACACAATTATTGCATAGTGTAGTAAAAGAAGGTAATGGCCCTATAAAGAAGGAACTAAATAGGTTTTGGAGTGTGGAGGCCATAGATGTAACTAAAAACTACGATACTACTTCATTCTGAAAAGAAATATTTCATGATGGTGAAATATATATTACTTGCCTTTTAAACCAGATCACGATCTCTTACTTGATAATTTTAATGTTTGTGTGAGTTAGATTAATCTTTTGTAAAGATATAATGATGTTTTTAAGGAATATTCAAAAAATGGTACAATAGAGGAGGGCAAAGAAATATAGCATATGTAGCATAAGCAAATGTGTAGGTAGTGTTCATTACATACCTCATAAACCAGTTATTCGAGAGGACAAAGACACCAAGATTAGTTGAACCAGTGCCTCTACTCTGGACCAAATTTATTAACTAAAATTTTTGATGTTATATTAATATTTTCAGTGAATCGTTTCTGATGTTAAGCAATCTTTTTTCAATATTGGTATTTCTCAGGAACATAATGATTTTTTGAGGTTTCTATGGCATGGTTTAGATTCTCCTGATGAAGACAAGATTAAAATATATCGCTTTTGTAGTGTAGTATTTAGGGTGGCTAGCAGTCCCTTTCTTTCAGGTGGAACAATTAGACATCATTTAGAAAAATATGTGGACAAATAATTCATTAACAGAGTTTTAGAAGATCTTTATGTAGGTGACACTACATCGGGCTGCAGCGGTCTAGAGGAAGGGAAGTTACTTTACGACAAAGCTTCATCAAAGATGTCTGAAAAGGGGTTCCACCTAAGAAAGTGGCTATCGAATAACTCTGAATTACAAGATTATTTTCATAAGAAAGAGGGTGTTTTTCCTCAAATTTGTGATAATGATTTATCTTGTTTAAAAGTGCAAATGTTACCTTCAGAAACAAGTTTTCAAACAGTATTAGGTTTAGAGTGGTATAAAATATCTGATCAGGCTATATTTCAATTTAATGGTTTTATTTCAAGATTTAAGACAATGGAGACAACAAAACGAAATATTTTAAGTGTTTTTGCCTATATTTATGATCCATTAGGTTTAATTGCTCCTATTACTGTTCGTAATAAGGTTATTTTCCAGTTATTATGTAAGGATAATAGTGGATGGGACAGTAAGATTTCTGAGGAGATATTGAGAGTGTGGGAAGAATCTCATAAAAATTTCATGTAGTTAAAATACCTAGGTTTGTTTATGTTGATAAACAAGAAAAGTTGAATCCGTACAACTGTATGTTTTTTGTGATGGCTCTTCAGAGGTTTATTGTGAATTACTTACGAAGTTGTACAAATTTTGGTACTAAGGTGTCGCTTCTACGACAAAAGTAGCACCTATTAAGACATTATCCATTCTTAGACTAGAAGTTAATATAAGGAATGTTGCTCTCAAGGAAAATTGGTTTCATGTATCAAGGGTCTTAAATCCAGATGATATATCTACCCGTATGGATTTTTTTAAAGAGTATATTTTTGATGAATAGTTTTCAGGCTCTTCGTTTTTATTTTCTCATGTGGTTTTTCTAGAACCCTTGAAATCCAAATTGGTTAAGCTTGATGACGTTTTACTTGAAGCAAAAAAGTTGTGGTGTGATAATTTTAAATTAAATGATTATTTTAGCGATACTTTTATTAACTGCTATAACTTTGAAAACCTAAATGACATAAACTTTACTTTAATCAAACAAGACAAACAAACTTACGAGACTGATGAGTGTTTGAGATTTGTTATTGATTGTAAACTTTGTAATTCTTTATCTAAGTTGATTTTAGTTACTGGTTTCGTCATTCGATTTGTTAAAAATTTGAAGCGAAAAATTGGAAGTTTTTTTTTTTTTGGATAATTCATTAACGTTTGAAGCTTAAAATTCTGAATTCAAAATGAACAGTACAACGTTAAACAACAAAGTAATTATCAAAAATTATTTTCATGATTAAAGGTTTTTGACCAAAATGGAATATTGCGTTTAAGTGGTGGATTTAGTAATGTAAACTGGTGTTTTGATGAAAACTACCCAATATAACCGTGATAGTGAAAGTCATTTTACAAAACTTATTGTTTTGAATTCTCAAGAAAATGTTTTACATCATGGGATTAATTCTACGTTAGCATCAATACAAAAAACTTTTTGGATTTGCAAAGGAAAAATGACGGTAAAAGATGTGTTACGAAAATGCGTGCTGTGTACAAGATTTCAAGGACAAACAATGTTACCTACCCCAACTGCTAATTTACCAATTTTTTAAATTAATCGTGTAATTAATGCCTTTCAAGCAACAAAATTAAATTATTTAGGACCGTTATTTTTCAAAGACAGTAATAATAAAGCCAGTTTGGAGATTTATATTACATTACTTACTTGTGCATCGACCTGTTCTATTCATTTCGAAACAATACCTGATATGAAAACACCGTAGTTTAAAATATATAAAGTATATAAAAATCTTTAGGTGAAGAAAATTTTTTTTCCAGATAAGCTAGTAGGCTGAACGACCAGCCTGTACTATGTAAATATATAAATTTTAATTAGTTTCCGTAATATGTCGACCTAACAAGTCTAAGTCTTATCAATCGGTATAAAAATCCACGTTTATCATTATATCGAATGTAAAATGGGAGTCCATGTGTTGGTTAATACATTAAGTAAGAATACTGTGTAATACCAGTAAGTTTCTTAAGTTTGAGGACATTTTAAACAAAGAGTTATTTTAAAATTTCACCTCTTCTCTTAAGAATTCTGGTGAACAAACTTTGTGTCGGCGACGTAAATTCATTCAGAACGGTGGCGTCAAATTTGACAAAAACAGCAAAAACAATCAAAAGCGGCAATAAATCAGCAAAAAATCAGCATTAAATATCTTTTTTTTCCTGATTAAATTTCTCTGGATGTTAAACAAGTTTATTTGTTTGAATTTATAAGGTTGGAAGTTATAGTGTTCGAATTAACTATCGAATTGTGACTTGAAATACAAAGGAAGAAACTTCAATGCAAATCATTGTGAGACGTTGGAAAAAGTATTTCTGTGCTTCTTTGTTTTATTAAATTGCATCCTCATTTTCTGGAGTTTATTTTCATTTCTAGATAAAGTTAGATTTATTATTTGTTATTTATTTATTTATTTATTTATTATTTATTTGCATCTTTTGTAATAATGACTATCGTACCTAAAAGATTGTTTAGCTCTGAAAATATTGATTTAAACACGTGCGGCAACTCGTAAAGATGATATTTATTTGCGGTTACAATCTTCTACATTCGATCGGAATTTCAAGTGCCATGTTACAAATAAATGCTACAAAAAATGTGTTATGACAAAGACACTAATCAAAGATCAAGTTTAGCAATTTTTAAACCTAGACCAGAAATTTTCTTTTCTATATTATATAAAAAAGCTCGTACCAATTATTGATGTATTTTTGGTCATGTAATTAGTTTGTTGATATCTAGCAATGTCATATTAACAATTTAATATCAGAGATGCCCAAATTCGTTTGCTTCACACCTGAATTTCAAGTGGGAACTGTATTCTCCAGGGGAAAAGCTGTTGTTACATTGTGTTATCGCTTCCAAAATTTCGTTTTTATGCATTTTTTTTAGGCCTCATAGCAAAACTGCGAGATGGATGAGAATGCAAAAAAAAACAGCACCTAGAGCCGATACCTAAAAAGACAAGGGTCGTAGCAACCATGTAGTTCAAAAAACCAAAAAGAAACAGGTCAAATTGTAAGCATTCCTTTTCTGAATGATAATCCAAGCCAAAAACTTCCTTGCATTTAAGATTGTTGGTTTTAATTTTACTTGCAGCGAAAATTTTCAATGAAGGAAAATTAACGCCTGAATACCCCTCGTATTCAGTGTACGTCTATAATAGGACTTTGTATGGAAGGCCATATACGCTAGCAATTATGTTGTGTATGGTACTTTCTTACACTTTTCAATTATTCTTCCCGGTTGTTTTTTGGATCAAGTATGCTCCAACAACATCACTACCATCATATCGATTAAAATTTCTTGTTTGTGGCAAAGTACAATTCAACGAAGTCATTAGGAAAGTCGATAATTATATAATTAAGCAGGGTAACCCGTTTAACATAAACACAGAACAAAACTTGCATAATTTCACAACGGTATAAGTTGTTTCTGCAGAACCTGCGAGCTGATTTTGCACGAGAAATTTCTTTGAAAGATATTCTTTCTTACGACATCTCAGATGAAGACATGCTTTTTGATGGTTCTCTTAAAAAGATACTTGATAAAAATATTCTCATAAAAAAAGCTTGAAAAACAACTTGAAACCGCCAACTATGACTTCGATCATTTAATCATTGGTTTATTATGTAAGTTAAAGTTCATTGCTGATGCATTTGCATTAGTGTTCACTATTGCAAAGCAAATAACAAGATTTGATCAGCTGCATGTGGTGTACGATAGTTACCTGTATGATTCAATCAACGAATATGAATGGATTCTCAAAGCAGCTACAAATGTATCGCTGGAGTATGTCAACCTTTCTTTAAAATCTCCCATACCTGTTCAACTTGATCATTTCTGGGCCTGATCGAAAAATAAAGAGAATATTCAGCTGCTGAGTCGACAATTTTTACCGGAGAAGTCCTATGCAATCAAAAGCGTGATTGTCAGTGGATATGTTACAAATGCAGAAAGATGTCAACATTGTATTGAGGGAAAAGAATGACAAGTTACTACAATTGTTGCTTTGAAAAGTGAAATCTTGAGGAGGCTAATATCTCATTTAGCAAGTGCTATAAATTATGGGTGTAAGCGAGTAGTTTTTTTGTCAAATGATACAGACCTATTTGTGCTTCTATTGTTTTGCTATATTCAAGAATTGTGGGTCAAATATGGAAGAGCATTGAAAGCCCGATTTTTTCTAATTCACACACTTGCAGAATCTTTTGGTAAGGAGAAATTTTCAACTATATTGAAAGTACATATTTTAACCGGATATGATGTAACAAGTAAGCTCGGAAGAAAGGTTACAGCAATTGAAAACAACCAGGTCCATGACTAGGTCTATGAGGTCTTATCTGGTCTATGATTTTGGTATTGGTAACCCATCTTTCATGATAGCAGAGATCTATCTGGTAAAGGTGTTGCATCCAAAAAAAATGTTCTACATTTGATGAATTACGTTACAATCTTTACACAGGAAAGAATAGATCAATCACAGAGTTTCCGCCTACATCCCACTCGTTTCAGTGTCATTTACTAAGACTTCATCACTTTGTCAACGTAAGCACAACTCTATTACGTACAAAGAATTATCGTTTGAGCCCGATTTCTTTTGACTGGATTTCAAATTGAGCAGCATTTCTTCCTGCAACGAAACATTCCATCCTACCTGAAAGTTTTATAACCACGTGTGCAAAATGAGCTGCTCTGGAAGGTGCAGATGTAAAAGTACAGATCTAACATGCACAGATTACTGTCAATGTTCGAGTAATGAATGTAAAATCTAAATAAAGACATTTTATAATTGGGATGTTATTGCTTGTGCTGTAAATACACAAAAACTTTGTAGTTTCAATTGATATTTTCTGAATCTCTCTGTTAAAAATAACCAGGAAAATAGGTCAATTTTGAGTGATTTTGCTGTTGTTGTCTACTTTGATGAGGCCGCATTATAACTGCCATTTTAAGTGCTTTTTGATGTTACATTTACATAAAATTTAGAGACCAACGAATGGTCATTAGCCTATGCTTAAACTTTTCTTTTAAATTCCCATTTTCCGTTATTTTGGGGTATTCTGGAAAGAGGGAAATTCAGAGAATGTTCTACTGTTTGGTGAAGTCTATATGGAGAAAAATTAATTTTAACTCTTTATCACTTTTTATTAGATTTCCCCAATTTGCTAGCATATTTTTAAAAAGTTCTCGTCCCGTTTTTTTGTGTTAGGTTAGAAAAGTTAGATTGTTCCATTTAATGGCCGGGCTACGTTCTTTGTTAAGAAAAATGACTGAGATTATGATCAAAAAAATATTGAGCGATAGATTAGCCAGCGAGTATATCAGCATAAGAATGCATGAGAATGAGAATGTTATATTTAACGTGGGGAACCAACAAATTTCCGAGGCAATGTTTCCAGATGGGCCCACGTGGTGGGTCTTGGAGTACTTAGAGCGCCCATTTGCGCCTACGAAATTCGCTCAACCAAACAACCCACCAATTTGAGCTAGCGTTGCATTACGCAATAAGTTTTGCTCAGAAACTCAGAGATGACATGGGAATAAATTTCCGCCAGAGGTGGGAGTCGAACTCGTAAACCTTCGCTCCGTAGTCAAACGTTCTACCACTGTGCCAACTCCGCTTTTTTCATCTGAAAGACGAGAATTCTGTCTCTGAGTAATTTTACTGATTGACAGTTGAAATAAAGAATCGGTTTTCTGCTGATTTCAATAAAAAAATCCATTTAAGGAAGATATGACAAAATAATCTAAATCCTAGATGACAATAGCAAGACAGTTCTCCTAAAAAAATCAAAACCAAAAAATGCTGTATTAGCAAGGAAACTGGAGTTTTTCGTAAAAAGAAAGAGTCTCAAAAGCGGATGTAGGAATGACAGGAATGAAAAAAAAATCGGTGTGAATAGAAAGATATTCCAAAGATACCAGATGGTTCTTTTCAAAATGACCAGAAACTCTATTTCGAAAAAATGTCTTCTAAATCAGAAAAGGCAGCGAGTGTAAATCAAACAAGAAACGCCTTCACAATAATCGGGGAAATATTAGGTAAATCGAGTACAAACACTCATCTCATAAGCAAAAGGAATGGTGAGCATCAATGCGACATGTAGGAAATTCTTTTTAAATGAAAATTTTAAACTTTCAAGTATCTTCCACATGAACTAATAAAATCAATTCACATTGGAAAGTTAAATAATTCTTCTGGAACTGACTGAGATACAGCTGAGATTCTTAAACACAATGGAAAAGTCCTGCACAATGCAGTTCTGATTATATACAATTCGCTTTTCAATGAACAAGAACTTTTCATATCTTTCTTTATAATAATATCTTATTTTTACAATTATTTTGCGGATTTCCTAAGGTATTTTAGACATTTTTGATTAAGCATTTCAAGCTAAGCCAACTGCCATCAAAAGAACAACTTGATGAATCCGAAAACTAACTTACGGAATGATATCGGTATTCACGTTAACGATTGGATCATGCAATTGAATCATCGTTTCAAAACATTTTTAATCAAGCATTTAAAGATTTTAATTCATTGATGCGATTAAGTGAATATCTTCATCTGGAGAGCTTAATACCGAATCGCTGTCTTCTTCACTTTCGCAGTGAGCTTTTTCGTTAAAGCAACCATCCCACTGGCACAAACTAGTGCAATGAATATCGTTTTTCAGGCAAGATCAATTCACTTTAGTGCAACACCTTTTACACTTACACTCCACTCCCTTAAAAAGAGCTTTCACGGCCGGCTTTCTGTCCACCTAGTTAATGATGAGACTCCCATCTGTATTTTGTGACTAACCATGATTAGAGAGATTATATTTTGTATCATCAGAACAAACTGATCTTTTCCAAATAAAAGCTTGATAGCTCGCTCGCTGGATGTGTTTCTGAAGAGAATCATTATTTGGAGGGTGGGTTTCTTGAGAGAATGAAAATGTTATATTTAACGTGGGGAACCAACAAATCGCCGAGACAATATTTCCAGATGGGACCACGTAGCGGGTCTTGGAGTACTTAGAACGCCCATTTGCGTCTACGACATTCGCTCAACCAAACAACCTGACCGATTTGAGCTAACGTTGCATTACGCAATGAGTTTTGCTCAGAAAACACCTTTCCACAAATATTTCGATAGATAACCTACGAGTAACTGCTACCCGTAACATTATTACGTCCGTATCTGGAGTACAATTCAAAACGTGTTTCGAAGATCTACTGGCGCGCTTTGCATGTATGTATGCCTATGCTTCTTACATCTTGCTTGTGTAAATTTTAGGCTTACGAATGTAAAATATAAAAATATAGAATGCTTCAGTAAATAAAAAACGTGCAGAAGAACTATTTATATGCCAAGACTGCAAAGCTGACCTCTTTCTTCAGACAAATTCCAGAACATGATACCTTGATTTCTGGTCAAAGCCAATCTCCGTCATCAGAAGTGCATACAAATTCAATAAATTTCACCTTGATTACTTTAGAATCAAAATGCGACAAATTGTCACAGGCAGGTTCATCTAGCACATGTACTGAAATAGAAATAAACAGCACTAGTATCGAAATAACTGCAAAAGAAAGTAGTGTAGCGGACCATGGTGACGGTGATGAAAATAATCTCTCTGCAAAAGATGAAGTAAATCTCAATGTAGCAAAGGATCCAGGGCTGTGGCTTGATTTCTCTATTATTTGTGGACCCAGTGACTGTCAACATCATAATGGGCCTTTTGACAAGTGTAAACGCCATTTCAGTAGTGGCAAACCAGTAAGGTATTGTTCGCAGAAACTTTTTGCTTTTTGTCGGGACAAAAGCCAATGGTGAGAAATACAAGAAATAGTAGTTAATGTATTCACCATCAACAGTATCAGTTTATTGTTTTGTTTGTAAACTGTTTTCTCCAGTAAATAAAAAACGTGCAGATGAACTATGTCATTCATTACAAAGTTATAATAAACCTTGATTTTTTTACATTCTAGTAATTCTATTTCGATAACTACATACTCATGATGTATATACAACATCAGCTAATGAGAGTATCCAGGCTGCTGCTCTTGACATCAGAAAGAATGAGTTTAATAGAGAAAATCCAACCGATAATCAGATTTCTAAAGTTAAAACGAATAGAATGTGGCAGAAGACGGACTTCATTTTTCATTCTTCACATGGTGCTGTGACTGTTATCGAGAACGATGCTGTTAAATATTTCAGTCTCAAAGTGTTGTCAAAAAAATGCAGATGATGTGCAATATGTGATAGTAGGAAAAACACGCGGTGAAGGGTATTTATGCGACAAAAAAAGCTATCGGTGTACCTTTATTTCACTGTAGCGAGAGTACGAATTACATATCAAGCAATATGTGCTGTCCAAGTGATACTAATACCTGGTGCAGATATCAACCATCTACAGATAAAGCAAATTTCAAGGAGAATGTAGGGTTATCAAGTACAGTTAATCATAAATTCAATGGCTTGATATGGCAGAGATGTTCAAAAAAAATATTTATGCCGCCCTATGATTGAAATGCGTATCAACTCTGCAGTTAGTTATTTCAACGATGGTTACACAGGTGCATTGAAGGTTTTTAAAAAGTTATTTGTGTCAAGGGGAATTTGGATCAAATCAATGGACAAAAAGTCAACTCCAAAAATAAACTTTCAAAGAAAAATACTGCGCCATTCAGAAAGGGAAGATTGACAAAAATGAGCAAAAAGATGGTGTTGAGTTTATGGCAGTAGCGAGTTTTAGAATATATGTGTTTACTAAATGTTTTAACGATTGTTTTTATAACTTTTTTGAATTTTCGCGTAATCTTCTGACCAAATCGTTTGTGCTTTTGATCTGAAATTTTGTGGCATTGTTCTTTATGACTTTATTTACTGTTGAGAGTGTACTGGAAAAATTTTTAATTTATATTTAAATATTTATTTGTGAGATGAATATTTGACTTAAAGAAAAAATCAAAATGCCTTGAAAAATAGGAAAATGTTAGAAAATCAAAACTAACTCTAAAAAATTTAAACTGCAACTTTGACCGGTTTTGAAATTAATTTACGAGAAAAATATCCACTTTTTGGGTCTTTTAGGAACATAATTAAGTATAAAATTAATTATGCGCACAACTAATTTTTTGGGTCATTTGAAGGACAATCATATTACTGATGACATAAAGGTAAAATTTTTTTCTTGAATTCAACATATATATTAACAAGGTTTTAAAAGTATGTTGTGATTGATGAGAGCTTGGTGAAAAGTTTTGATACGGTTATTCAGATTTTGATAGTGATAAAACAGGGTTGCTGAAAAAAGATTGTGACAAAGCGTTGCGTGGTATTTGCTCCTGTTGCGTCTGGAAAATTTTTGCTAGACCAAACTGGGCTTGGTAAAAATTTTTCTGGATCTTTAGTTTAAAAAATTCTTTGTTTATGTTATTAGCCTTATTTTTCAATGTTAGGGCAAAATGTTTCATCCGCATCCAATCGCCATAGACTAATCCATTAAAAGATCTTCTTTTAATTTATGAGTAGGTTTATTTTTGTTAGTTAGAGGTAATTTTTCATCAATTTCCTAAATAAACGTTTTTATTATAGATTCCATCCAATAAATAGGAATGGGAGAGAATTTTAGTTAAGTTCGAAAACCAGTGGAATTTCCCTAATTTCATAGAAAGCATGTGTGAAAAACATATTATAATCAAACAATCCAGCAGTTCGGGATCTTATTTTTTTATTCATTTCTTAATTTCATGTCTGACCCACGTACATGAAATAATGAAGTGATATTGCGTCTATCAAAAATCATGCTAGAATTAGCCAGAAATGGATTTTATTTTTCTGGTGGAAATTGTTTTAATGAACTTCCATTCGATATTCATTTTTAAAAATCGTTTGAAACATAGTTGTAATTTTAATATATTAAATATTTTAACATTTTAACTAATTTCTAATTTTTAACTTTTAATAATTGATAACTGACGAAACATGCTGTAAAAATATTCGCTAATAATAATATTAATAATAACAACAATAATAATACAGTTTTATTTAGCTACAAAGTAACATTTAGCGTATTAATTTATCTATGTCGTGGTAGGTCGCAATGAGAGAATAAATGATGGTGATGTACATCGTAATTGTTCACTTTCAACAGCTCTAGATAGCAAATTATTCGGAATACCAGAGCCAAAAACTTTTGGAGATATATTAATTTATATTAATAATAATTTTTTGTTGAAAAATACACACGAAGTGTGTTTCTCTTTACCTTTATGTTTAACATGGGGGCAAACAAATAGCCTTAAGCTATATTTCCAGAAGGATCCACGAGTTTGGTCATGGCGTACTTATACACCATTTGTACTTATACGATACCCATTGCGATAAATACTCGCACTGAATTTAAGGCCTTGAGTTAAAAGAAACTTTGTTTTATCTTAATTTTATATAAAATGAATGATTTTAACAGTATGGCAGTAGCTGAATTGAAAAAAGAGCGCAAGAAAAAAAACTTTAGCACAAAAAGTAATAAATTCATGCTTGGACAGTGTTTAAGAAATAATTCATTTAACAGTGAAGAACTAGACACCAAAACTACAATTTCACCTTAAGAACCCTCAAAACGTTAACAGATAACTCCCTACGATTAGACTTTAGCTCCTTCCAACGTGAGTTACTAAACTTTAAAAACATTTATATTACATGAAGTAGCGTTAAACAATGACCGTTTCACGAAGCTCTGACAAAAAAAAACACGGTATTATCTGACGAAATTATTACGCTAAAAGAAGAACTAAAAAAAATAAAAATTATGTTATACAGACTCTTCGAGAAGAAATAAAAAGTTATAAAAATGATAGAAAAGAAAAATATAATAATTTAACAAGTT
Source organism: Euphysa ruthae (assembly GCA_035046665.1). NCBI lineage: Eukaryota > Metazoa > Cnidaria > Hydrozoa > Anthoathecata > Corymorphidae > Euphysa > Euphysa ruthae. The sequence continues at coordinate 14,258 of JAUZNK010027887.1, forward strand.
GGACACAAGTAACTAACGAGAAAAAAATTATTTCAACGAATACAAAACAAAGCATATTCACAACATTCAACATTCAAAAAAACCTTACTTTCCATGGTAAGGAAATTTTGATTTTTGGAGATAGCATTGTCAAAATACGAGGAAGATGATTGAAAAACTTCAAAATGGCAAAGCAATCGCGTAATAGTTTCCAGTGGCAACAGCTAACCACTTACATAGATACGTGGAGCCAATACTACAAAAAGAAAGACCGAAAGTCGCGGTAATAAATGTAGGGACTAATGACGTGTCGAAGCTGCGTAAATCTCAGAAAACACCAAAGGTAATTGTTGGAAATATTCCAGTGAAGTTACTTAAGAATGCACTATATGTTTGTTCACAAGCCGAATTTTCAATGGTGCCTCAGTGTTTAATAAAGTAATTCGAGATGGTCAGACGACTCAGACCTCAATATTGGTCCAGTTGAAATAAATTTTTGCTTATTTTTCTTTCTCAAGTATCATCTTAAAATTCTAGATAAATGTTTGTGTTTATTGAAAACTTCTCTATAATGAATGTATTTTTTATTCAATTTCAGATAAAATGTAATACCAGATTGATTCGTGTACAGCTAAGTGGTGCACGAAAGAAAACTAGCAATAATGAAACAAGAAAAGACTTAGGATTTATATGCCAAGACTACAAAGCTGACCTCTTTCTTCAGACAAATTCCAGAACATGATACCTTGATTTCGGGTCAAAGCCAATCTCCGTCATCAGAAGTGCATACAAATTCAATAAATTTCACCTTGATTACTTTAGAATCAAAATGCGACAAATTGTCACAGGCAGGTTCATCTAGCACATGTACTGAAATAGAAATAAACAGCACTAGTATCGAAATAACTGCAAAAGATGGTAGTGTAGCGGACCATGGTGACGGTGATGAAAATAATCTTTATGCAAAAGATGAAGTAAATCACAATGCAGCAAAGGATCCAGGGCTGTGGCTTGATTTCTCTACTGATGATGTGGCTTATTGGATTGCTTGTGGACCTAGTGACTGTCAACATCATAATGGGCCTTTGGACAAGTCTAAACGCCATTTCAGTAGTGGCAAACCAGTAAGGTATTGTTCGCAGAAACTTGTTGTCGGGAAAAAAGTCAATGGTGAGAAATACAAGAAATAGTAGTTAATGTATTCACCATCAACAGTATCAGTTTATTGTTTTGTTTGTAAACTGTTTTCTCCAAAAAATTTGTCTAATTTTGTTACAAGTGAAGGATTCAATGACTGGCGTAATACAACTGTAATTGATAATCATGAAAAAAGCATAAGATACTTAACTCGTAGATAAGGTGCGGGTTTGGGACAACCGCTGGAAAAGCAAATTCAAGAATAGTGTGATTACTGGGAACATGTCTTGAGACGTGTCACAGCCGTTATTTGTACATTAGCTGAGCGTGGCTTGGTTTTTTGAGGAACCGATGAAAGGTTTGGATCACTGCAAAATGGGAATTTTTTAGGGCTACTTGAATTCATTAGCCAGTTTGATACATTTTTAACAAGACATATTTCGAAATTTGGAAATGCTGGAAAAGGAAATCCTTCTTATTTGTCCAAAACCGCCTGTGAGGAGCTCATTCAAATAATGGCACAAAAGGTTCATACATTCATTGTTGAGGAAGTAAAACTTGTCAGTTGATTCAACACCAGATCTATCACATATTGATCAATTAAGTGTTGTACTTAGATACTTAAAAGATGAACAGCCTATTGAACGGTTTTTAACCTTTCTGGAATTGAAGTCATACTGGAGAGCATATGGAAAATCAGGTGTTGCAGTACTTGAGTGAAATTTGTAAGCTAGACTTTTAAAAATGTAGAGGCCAGTCATATGACAATGCTGCTAACATGTCTGGACGTTATAAAGAAATGCAGCAAAAAATTTTGGAAATAAACAAGTTCACTATATATGTGCCCTGTGCAACGCATTCACTAAATCAAGTAGGCTGAAGTTCTATTGACTTCTATCAAGAGGCAGTTAATTTCTTTTTTACAGTACAATTACTGCATACCTTTTTTCGGCCTCAATCAGCTGGTGAAAAATCCTTAAAAGTTGTATTGGAAATGAAAGTGTCTTGAAATCTCTCTCTGATACCAGATAGAAGACACACGCTGTGACAACAGCAGCAATTTTGAAATCTTTCTTTAAAATTTTAGAAACATTAGAATATATAGGGAAGACCAGTCACAAAAGGGAGATGCTAGAAGAGAGGCGAATAGTATTGCAGAAAAAATGCAAGAGCTAGAATTCGTTTTCATGTTCATTTTTTGGAATGAAATTTTGCAGAATTTTCACAGAGTAAGTCAAGCTCTGCAAAGTGAGGATGTGGACTTACAAACATTATGCATCATTAGGTGACCAGCTGTACATTTCACGAAAGGAATTTTAACTTTATGAAGCAGCTGCAAAGGAAATGCTACCAGACGTGGACTACAAGGCAGCTAGAATTCGCAAACGTATCAGAAAGAATGTACCCAATGACGGAGATGCACCAGATATATATTTAAATGCCAGAGGTAAATTTTACGTAAGCTTAGTTTTGAGGATCTTATCAAAGACTTTGCAGCAAAAAAAAGCAGGAGGAAACTTTTCAAATGTAAATGAAGGTATGCAAAGATAAACATTATTTTCATTTTTAATTTTAATTATTATCTTAATTTTAGTCAATATCGATGGAAAAAATTGTATGTGGTTTATTATATAGTATAGAAGCAGATGCGTTATGTAAGATTAGTTTTGAAAATCTGATCAGGATTTTAGTTTAGGAGAAAATTTTTCAAATGTAAGTGAATGTATACAAAAATAAACATTATTTTCTACCTTACGGTTAGTTCTGTTTTGTTTCAATGGATAAAGTTTTGCGTAGTTTATTATGTAATATACAAGCCGATGTGTTATGTAAGATTACTTTTGAGGATTTGGGCAAAGACTTTGCAGTTAAAAAAATCATTTGATTCGTTTCGATGGATAATATTTTGTGTGGTTTATTGTGTTTATATTTTGAGTGACACATATAATAGGGCACCAAAGTCTTAGGTGCTTAGGCCTCTAAAAGGCATGATCCGGCCCTGAAAACCAGTATGAAAAAAAGTAATACTACTTCACTTAAGAATTATAGACCTGTAAGCGCGCTTTTCCAGTGGCATCAAAAGTTTTTGGAAGGTTAATTCAAAAACAATTAGACTTTATATGGAAGATTTACTCTTATTTATGTGGACATGCCTAACATAATTTGACAGCTACGATTGAAAAATGGAAAAAATGCTTATGGTTTAATTAAACCCCTTTGAAGTTAGTTGGCAACGTACTAAAATAAATAAAGATTTAACCGTTTTATAGGGGGTGGGCAGAAAAGGAAATAGCGGCCAAACGGCGAAAACACCAAAGACAAGTTTCTTTTTCACATACCCAAATAAACTCTTTGTTTTTCAAGTTTAATTATTTTCGTAGCCATTTTCTTATTTTTTAAAATGCTTTTTTAACTTAACAACTTTCTACAAAAAATCTCTTTAAACAACTTGTTCATTATTTTGGGTCTTGACAATTTCAATGGAAAAATTGCTGTCAGCTTAAACTTAAAAAGATTAACATCTACCTTTTTTTCAAAAACTCACTGTTTATAAACTGAATACACGATCAGTCTATTGTTACTCATGTTAAAATGACAGTTTAAACTGATCGTGTAATATCGCCTTAACAAAAAAAAACACAAATGTGTAATGAAAATTCAAAGTCGACAAAATCGAAGTCTGCAGGATAAAAAGATATTTTGTAAACTAGATTATTTGTTATATAACAATTTTCTGTTTTTGATAGACATTTATTTTCCAATTTATTGAAATTTATACTTTAAAATTAATTTTTGATACATCGAATCAGTTTTTTGATATGTTTTTTATATAAAGCGCCTTCAAACAAATCAGTTAGAACTTTCGCTTTGAATATTTTTAAATATCACGTGATAAAAACAAATATATCGATTGGATAAGTTCACTTTTCAACCAATCAGTAAATTTGGCGTCTATTTTTAAATCAAATTTACAGAATGGAGTGGTGAGAGAGCGAAACAGTGAAACATTTTGTAATATATTCGATTGTTTTTTTGTTTGTTATTGGGTATTTTTGTTAGCGTTATATACGTTGTTAAAATATAACATTAGAAATATATTATAAATAAAAATGCACAAGGTTGCTAGCAATAAAGACAAGCATGGTAGACAAAAATTTGCTGAGAAACCTAAAATAACAACATTACCTCCAGACAAAATGACACCAGCCCCAGAATTGGCAGAAGAAATAACTGATCCTAATACTGGGATACAGTATAAACGTGGAAAATTTTTAGGGAAAGTAAGTGCCTTTGTATACTCTTCCACACTGACGAGCCACTTCTGTTTAAACTGGACATAAGAAAATTTTAGTACTAGACTTCAAATTACAAATAGTACTAAAATTCAATAAAACAAATTTTTAATTCTGTCAAAATGTTTGACAACCTGAAGTATTTATTTAAAGTGCTGTAGTATATAATTATTTAGTTTCATTATTATAAAATGAGCTACTCGGAGAAGGCTATATGTTCGGATGGGCCCGTTTGAATAAAAACTTGGTAGACTATTCAGATGGCTTCTTGTTCGAATAATAACTCTATTCAGACAGTTTACTGTTGGAATAAAAACTTGCACTATTCAGGCATTTTGCCATTTGAATAAAAACTCAAAATTATTTCTTGGATATTTTTATAGGATAAATCTTTTCAGCCAAAATATAATGACTGCTATAAATAAGCATTCTGTTACAAATCATAACAATAAAAACGAATTAGTTAAAAATAAAGGGTGTGTGTATATATATATATATATTTGATCTATTTGTCGCATTTTTTGGTAAAGTCTTCACTAAAATGCTTATAATATGAGATAGACAAAATAATTCCTCACAGGGTAAACAGTTATGAAAAGCTTAATGTTGGTTCTTTCAGATGAATATAATTTTTTTTTTTTTTTTTTTTTGAATTTTTGGGCCTAAATTTAAAAAATCTCCAATT
>JAUZNK010027898.1:0-19347 GCA_035046665.1 Euphysa ruthae
AACCTAAAGCTGATATGAAAGCACGCATATTTTGAGAAACAGGTATGAAATGGGATTATCCTGATGCCACTGGAAAAAGAGGTACAAATACTACAGGCAACATTGCAAGAGGTCTCCATACAAAATTTAACAGAGATTTAGTAGTCTCTGAGATACCTGAAGAATATCAGGAAAGAAAGGAACATTATGGGAAAGTGTTGTTGAAATTATACTCTAGCCTAGAACTGTCTTCTTATGATAATAACAATGATGAGATTTGTTTACATGGTCATATGACACACTTCAGTGATAAGGAAGTTATGACTTAATAACATATATGACATCATTGACAAATTGCCTGGCTTGGCAAATTCTTTTGGTTTATTTAGCTTATAAAAGGACGTTGTATTTTTATTAGTTAAAGGAAAATGTTAGTAAAGAAGATATTAAAGTTAATGTTGAGGAATATAAAAATCATTGTATTGAGTTATATGTCGACCAGATAAATGCTTTTCCTCGAGTTATATACAAGAACCTGCAAAGACCATGGTTAAGCATTAGTCCCTCCATCCCTTCACAAGTTACTTGCCCACTCAAGGGAGTTAGTTCAACTGAACGATGAATGTGGGTTAGGAAATCTGGATGAGTCTGGGTTAGAAGGCAAAAATAAAATTTTGCAATCTATAAGAACCCGAATTTCAAGAAAATGCTCACAAGCTGACAATTTGGTAGACACTCTAAGAAGAACATGGGTTTCGTATATACTATACTTGAATAATGGTAATATAAGCTCACTGGAAAAAGTTTAACTAAAAGATTTAAAGACTATATTTTAAAAATTTTTCTTGCTCAAGAGTTATGACTAATAGCAATATATTTAATATGGTAAAAAAATATTTATGTATATATTTAATATGGTAAAAAAATATTTATGTATATGTTATATGTTAAAAATTTTAAACAAACCATACTTTGTTTTTTGTCTTAAAAAACAGTAGTAGTTCAGAGGGTGTGGGATTGTTTGAAAGTGAGGCTTATTTGAGGAAAGGGAATTTCATGAACAATATATACGCTATTGTGCTAGGGGGTAGAATGGTAGCTTTTTGCCTTGATGCCAGATACTGCTTGCTACCATTTTTTTCAAATATTGAGCCCACTTTAGGTGAAGATAAGAAAATTTAATTTTTATTATTTTTAGTAGTTTGCTCCCCATAAACTAGGTTTATCTAATTAATATCCATTCGGCGTTCCATAGATTGACTGACTAAAAATGCTGGATAGATAACCTCAACTCAACTGAACTCATAATTGCTCATTATATTTAATAAATAACCATAATCCTTGTTCAAGACACTTAAAACTAAGCTGATTGTTAATTCTTTTAAAATTTGATGAAGTGTTTATTACCTTACTTCCATTTCCAGTTATTTCAAAATTGTAAAACTCAATGCAAAGTCAAATAAACATCTTATTGTAGCATTTTAATTATGTACTAAACTTATCAAAAAGGAAACTATTGTATTTTTTTCAGAAACTAATGATTTTATTCTCTATTTTATATAAAGTATAACGGCTTGGACTTAAAGGCCACACACCAGAAGTTAGATTATTCTTAATAAGATTTTTCAGACTCTAAGTTTTTCTAATTTAATATTAATTTTTGTCTAACGTCTTTTTCTTAAGTTTTTGTTGATTAATTGAAGATTTAAGAACCATATGCTGAATCAATTTTAGAAAAATTTTTTCTTAGAAATCTAACTGCATCTTTTTAAACATTTTTTCAGAAGTCATTAAGTTAGCAGGAATTTTGTTAAAATTTTACCTGTATTTACGTATGGTTCCTTTCTAAAAATTCTTTTTTCTAGAGCCTGAGCTTTTTAAAAAGAAGTCAAGTTTGGTTTCAAGTTTACTTTTTTTGGTTTTTTTTTTATATTTTTATATTTTTTCAGCGCACACAGTTAAGTATAAGGAAGAAACTGTAAATATTTTGAACTCTTCTCAGATGTTTTAGTTTAATTACTGTAAGACTACCTTAATATATCTTGCAATGGTTAAAACGTAACATATGTTTAAGATTTTTTAAATTTTATTTCAAGAAGCTCTGTTTTAACTCTACCAAAAGCTGGCAACTTGTTTTGGATAACTTAGCTTTTCTGTAGTTCTGTAATTTTAATGTTCCCTTAGCCTAAAACCTTGTTCAAATAGTTTTTGAGATTTTTTGTTTGGAATTGGAAATTTTTTTTTAATAAATTATTGGCTTTGTTTGCATTATAATTTCTTACAAAATTGATAACAAATATTCTTGATTTGTGAAGTTAAGCAATTTTAGAACTTTGACTACATGATGAAGTGGTACTGTTACCAGCTGCCATTTTTTCTTAAAATGCTGTGGTACTTTTGACTTATTTGGCCAAATTTTCAAATGTAAATTAAATTTTTTGTTGTTATCCATTATTGTTCAGAATTATTATGTTATTAATCTATGCACATTTTATAAGCACAATTTGAAAGTTAACAAAATTAATTTTAGGTTTATTTTTAACAAACCATTGTTTCATATTATAGCATGAAATAAACAAGTTCACCTGATTTAATATTTGCATTTAGAATTAGTGATTTTATAGTAGAAATTGATTTTAATGTTTTGATTTGATTTTTAATGCTTTACCTCAATATTTTTGTTACATAAGTTTTTTTTTTTTTTTTAATTTTCCATGGTAATGGCAGTCAAGGAAATTTTGATAAATGTTTGAATTGATATGAAAAGAAAAAGTTGTGAAGGATTATTTAAGGCTGTTTAAAAGCAGTTTTACATATAATGCCTCAAAACTTTAAACAACTAAATTAAAGAAATTTTCTAACAAAATTTTTAAGTGTTGATTTTTTCTATTAATAAAAAATTGTTATTTGGCACCGTGGCCTTTTTGGTAAACTAAAAGATTTGATTTGTTGCAATAGCGACATTAAAAACTGAATTGTTTATTTTATTTTTGCTTTTCAAGCCATCATTGTATTAATGCTCAAGGTTTGAATATAGCCAATTAATGTGCAGCCTAAAATTTAGTCGAAAACATCGTGTTACAAATGAGAATGTCTGGTTAGGTTTAAATTTTTCGTGATAAGTCTTTAATTTATGCTTGATGCATATTGATTTTTTAATTTTATATTTTGACCATTTTTCTAAAATATTTTTTTTATAAAGACCGTATTTTTTACATTTGCTGTTTTTTACTTATTATTTAGTGATCTAGCTAATCAAAACTGCCTTAAGGAGGAAAAATTTCTTAGTGCATCTACTATGATTGAAATATTCTACTTCTTGCAATCTATTTGAACCACAGTTGTTTTGAACTATAATCTATGATTTTAATTTTTTTACTTTGTTCTGTTTCAGCAAAATCTCTTAGTAATAAAATGCCAAAAAACTCTAAAGTGCTAACCTTCTCTTATTTAAGTGAATTTGTTGCAGGTCTGGTTGAAATTGTTCCAAGAAGGCTGCTTACGTTGTACTCTTAAAGATGTTAAGCGGGATAAAAAATGTTTACTAAGGGGTGGTAGTTATATTATGTGTATTCAGTGGAGAATGAATTACATTTTTGAAACATTAACTAAAAATCATATTTTTCAGAAATTATTCAACACAGATTTTTAACCAATTAATTTGTCTGGTTGTTTATGTGTCCTATGACGTCAGGAGAAGAAGATCCAGCGATAGTTTTGCTACAAAAACATCATCTACAAACAAGTTTTGTAAGTTTTTCCATGTTCAACTAACTTTAAAATATGAATTTATAGCAGTTTAGTAATTACTGATGTTTTTATCAAGCTCATTTATCATTGTTTCTTAATATTACAGTTATATAATGAATTGCAAAATAAAATTCAAACAAAGTACAAAGAAAAAAGAATTAATATTCTTTCCGATTCAGAAAAACTTCTTTGGAATTTATCTGGAATGAAAGAATTTTTCAGTTTTGATTTTTAAAATTTAAAATGAACTATAACAGTGTATCAATGAAAACTATGTAGAAGCAGGTATTTCATAGAAATTTAGATGAGGAAGGAACGGTAATTTAAAAAATTTGAGACCTGCAATAAAGATTATATGTGGTAATAAAATAATTGTGTTTATGTATGCTTCCTTATAGTGGTCCAAATGTTGCAAACTTATATTTTAACTTAACAACTATTCATATGTATATATATGTTTGGCGTGGGGGCCAAAAAGTCGCTATATTTTAAAAGGGCCAATGGATTTGGTCTTGATATGTTTAACAGAGCGAATAGACTTTGTTTAAACCCAGCACATTTTTTCAAGCTCTGAAATTTCACCATATTTTTTTTGTTTGTCTTTGTCAGCCTTGAACTGCTTTTTATCTACTTTCTAGTAGGTTTTGTATGACATTTAAGTGCTTTCTGTCATATTTGGATATAAATGTTATTGGTAATTGACTGTATTTTATGTGTCTACTCACTTTGACTACTTTTTTGCATGATATATAGGTAGGTAGACATTTTAAACGAAGAAACTGTTAAGAAAAATAAACTTATTTCAGACAACAAAAAATAACATTATCAACACTGTAGAATTCGGGGAAGTTTTGATGAATGTATTTTAGCCGAGGCTTTAATAAAATATATTAACGTTTTCGTCACACATTAATAAAAATCTTGTGCACCTGTATGTAAATGGCGCTGTATAAAAATAGACAAATTAAGAAAAGATTTCATCAAACTTTTGAAATCAAACAAAGTATTATCGTCAAAGCTAGTCTAACTTTGACAGATTTCATCAAAGTTTTGTTCTACCTCCCTTTGAATAAATTTCACCATACGCAAAGCTAAATAACTATAAATCTGTACAAACTCACAATCAAACCACCCATCCACCATCCTTAAGTAACTTCTGTGTTTGATAAACAAATATATAAAACTTTAAGAATCGCAATGTAAATGTGTTAATGTAAACAGAGTTAGTCAAAAAAACAAAAACATGCAATTTCAACAAAAAAAAAAAAATTGTACACTAAATGGAAGTTGCCTTGTTAAATGTATTTTATACAAAGCTAGGTTGAGTCATACAAAAAAGCAAAGCCATATTACGGAATCTGCAAAGGGGAATTAAAGTTGAGTTATTACAACCAAGCTCAATCAATTCGATTGGTATGTCATATGAATGTCACAAATATTTCAAAGTATATATGGGCATTAATAGAGAAAAACAAACCATACTCCCTAAAATGAAGCATAGTTTTAAAATGTACCCCTATCAAAGCGTGCAATGTTATGTGAATTATGTATAAGTAAAAAGTTCTTGATAAATTTAGACATAAGAAAAAATTGTTGTTGAAATCTGATGATGAATAATTTGCTGTTATGGTCATAATTATAATTTTTTTACAATATTTTTGCATAATTGAATTATCAAAGTAGTATGAGAAGCGATTTTATGTATTTTTTATGATTATAGTTTGACGATTCCTTTGTACATGAAGTTGCTATAAAAGTTTTATTTAATTTGAATAAAATTTACACACCTCATTACTCTCAGGAGATACTTTAATTTTGTTCCTGATTATAAATAGCATTAAAAATTTTGTTTAATTATAGAGATGGTTCAGGGGGAGATAATTGTGAGAGGGAGCAATAGAAATGGTATAAAAATTATGCGGGTGGTAAGACACACACCTTACTTTATGAATAAATTCATAAAGCTACTTGTCTGTAATACGTATTTTTTATACTTGTAATTTACTTTGAACTTCAAATTGATAATTTTTTTTTAAAGAAGACAAAAAACATTTTTCAGGATAAAAACAAAACCACATTTTAATGCTATAGAAATTGTGGTTGCTGGTAGACTAATTCAAACATCTAGATTGTTTCTAGCCATAAAAGTTTACATTTATTGTCTAAAAAATATTCTTTATACTTAGAAAGAATTTATGACCTGTATATAATCTTATAGTAAAATATGTCATTATGTTTTGCAGCCTTGAGGGAGCTGTAAATAACTGAGGTGATAGAAACTAGCCTAGATGTTTCTAATTCAGTTTTCTGTTTCTGAAAAATTAGTAAATGTCATGGAGCACCCTGTCACATTTATATCAAACATGGCAGATTCTTCCAGCAAAAAAAAAAAAAAAAGTGTTAGCAAATTACCTGGAAAGTAATAGAAATGAAATCCTAAGTGATTTTGTGGAATGATGATGGTGTTCAAAACATTTCAATTCTCATGCGCAACTCTTAATTTGAGTGGACAGAGGAAAGAACAATTTTTTGTTGGATGACAATTTTGGTGATTATTATATTAAAATTTTACCCCAATGACAATAATAAAACGCTATTGATAACAATAACAACACAAAATTTGACACCCAAAGTACAAGTGGAGGAACCAGTCCAGCTCTAAGTAATATTGTTTGTGGTCGTGGCTGTGTGTTATGTGGGTTCAATATTTGAAAATAAGGCATTGATCAGCACCTCATAGTATGTGGTTGATTAAAAGCAATCACTAAACGTCTATAAAAACCACATTCTGATCTTTTTATATGATTGGAAATGCATGATGCATATATTGAGTATATTAACCGATATTATGGAAACAATCGACATCGACATCTTCTTTTTTCTCTGATAATGTCAATAATCTACGTGAGGTTTGGAAAGGTATTATTAATCTAATAAATGCTAAAAATTATACAAGTTAGTTTACAAATTGTTTGCAAGAAAATAACTCTTATATATCAGAGACCCTACACATATTTCAGAAAACTTAAATACTTTCTTCATCTCTATTGCTCAAAAACTTAAAAAAAAAAATTCACAACTCGTAATAATCTTAAACATCGAAATATTTATAGTTTGCTTATTTCTTCTACTGGTCAACATGAAACAGGACTTCAATTTTGATTTCAATCTAAATATTCAACCTCTCATGCTCTCATAAGTATAACTGAAAAAATGGGGTGTGGAATTTTTATTGACCTTCAAAAAGCATTTAATATTGTGGATCATGGTGTTCTAATCTCCAAATTAGAATATTATGGTATTTATGGCATGGTAAAGGATTAGTTTCAATCTTATTTACATGATCACAAACAGTTTGTTTCTATTATTGGGTATGAATCTTCTCCTAAATCTGTTGTATATGGTGTTCTACACGGATCTGTTTTAGGCCCTCTGTTATTCTTGAGTTATATTAACGACTTACATAAATCTGTCAAGTTCTGATCTGTTCATCACTTTGCTGATGACACAAATCTTTTGTACATCAATAGATCATTACAAACCATTTGTAAAAATGTAAAATTTGATGTAAAATGTAGTCCACTGACTAAATGCCAACTTAATATCCCTAAATGTATACAAAACATAATTCATTATTTTCTCAGCACCTTGGAATCCAGTAACTGATGTCATCAAGATCAAAATCAATGACAAAAATTTTTATCCTTCTAAATTTGTAAAGTACCTTGGAGTTTTAATAGATTCTAATCTTTCATGGAAATTTCACAAAGATGAACTTCAAAAAAAGTTAAATAGATCTAACAGTATTGTTTCTTTCAAAAATATTTGTGTTTGTCAACTTAGGCATTAATAATTAAAAAGATATAAAACGCATGTCATGAGTTATTAAATCAGCCTGATGATATTGGAGCAGCATGACTCCTGAAACGTCGCTCAATAAAATTTTATAACTCATGACATGCGTTTTATATCTTTTTAAGTATTATTTCTTGTTTAAATGAATTCGAAAATTTTAGAATTTTAACTCCAACTGCCTCCTTTCTCCATTTAAAACAGTATCAATCCTTTCATTTTGTCTGGTTATTTTTATTAACACTTTTTGCATGAAATTTGTAGGATTTTATTAAGAACTATTAATTGGTGCCACTCCTTTGACCGGTTTCTCTATAATTTTTTATAAAATATTTGTGCATAAATTTTACATTTTTTTTTTTTTTTTGTAGGATGGTTTTTGGTAAATAAATTACTAATTATTGATTTAAAACAGAAAAAAATAATTTCTTTTTTTAAGTGTGTAATAAGTGGAGAGCTCATTAACTGAAAGTCTTTGTATGAATGCAGAGAAATTATTCTTTTTTTTATGAAAAAATTTTTTTTTTTTTTTTAATTTTGTGAGTTGCACTTGTTTTCTTTCACTATATGTTTCAAATGCCAAAAAGCAAATATTCATCAGAAATTTCTGATTGTCGATGAGAATTCAGAGGGCTTTTGATTTTCTTAAGGCTACTAGACATAAAATAACAAAACATGAAAAAAATGAAAATAAAAAATGAACATAACTTTGATTTTCATCTCCTTATCCTCAATGATTCCAATAGCTTTCTATGACTAACTTATGTTTTTTTTCTCTGTGTCTATTCGCATATTTTGTTTTTTTGATTTTTTATAAATATTTTTTTGTGTTTTTTACACATGTAAGATATAAAAGTTTACATTTTGTTAACTAGAATTAATATTTGTTAGGAGAAAATTTTGAAACTAACTGATTTAAACTAGTAAATAACAGCCAAACTTGCAGCTGGATCTCTGGACGTGAAATAATGAAAGGTGGTTGTATTAAAGTGATTGTGATAATGAATTATTTTAAATTGAATCATTGTTAAAGCGCCAAAAGAAAAAAAATGATGATTATTGACATAATTTTCTGTGAATTTATTGTAATTAGTTAATTAAGTTTTTTTTGTGATACATTTATTATTTTGATTTTTTCATTTAATAAAACAAAATCTTTTTGGGCTCAGTTAATATCCTATGAATTCATTGTCATTTGACCTGTGCTAAATCTCAGTGTTAGTTCATTCCTTTTGTATTTTTTTTGTTTTCATTTTTAAATATCATTTGTGAATCTGTGGCGCAGTGGTCTAAGGAGCCGAACTACAGAGACTGTAGTAAAAAGGTATTTGGTTTGAGCCCACTTGATGACTGCGTTTATGGTGACACCACCATCTAATTTTGGGCAACCTATTATAGCAGAGTTTAGATGGTGTATGACTGTCCTCGTCCTGTGTCTAAAATCTGTAATATATATCTATAAAATATGTAATAAGTATCTATATATAAAAAAAAAATAATAAAAATAGCATGTGTCTAAACTCGCACTGCTTGTTTAAATATTTACTCAACACATTTTAACAACTATGAATTTTAGTGAAGTTTTTATATTTTTTTAAAGATTAAATTTTGAATTAATAAAAACGATGTATTTATGGATTGTTTTGGATAAAAATTATTAAAACAGTTGTTAAAAATGTTTTTAGTTTAACACCAAAAATAAATTGTGCCTGTTGTGAAATTAAGGAAATAATTTATAACTCTTGAAAGTAGTATAAATTTTATCAATCATAGTTTTCTATTATACAGTTTTGAACCTTTGAACATTTAGGGTATTTTAGTACCACCACGTTTTTGTATTTCTCCTGAATGACTAAGCTGACATTGCTAAAGTATTAGAAAACATAATTCCCGAAGTATAATTTTTGAGAAGTTAAGTTTGAAATGTTATTGTTTTTTATAAGCATTATTTTTAAAGTATTCCAACAGAATCCATTAGTCACAAAGTGACTTTTTAAATAAAAATAAACATTGTGTGTTTAAAAAAATTTTTTTAAATATGTGACCTATTTAATAGCTGTAAAAATAAACTCGTATTATTAAAGGAAATATACACATTAACTAAATTTTTTTTGTTTTCCAACATGTTTTAACACTTTAAAGTCTTAGGCAGAGTTTTTTTCAAACAATTTAGGACTTTGCCTAACCTTAAATTTTTTTTAATGGAATATCGATATTTATGAAAACTGAAAAATTGAGGGAGGAGAAAATTTTTCTAAAATACTGCAAACCACCTGTTTTGATGATTTCATCATTTCTGGCAGGATTTTTTTGCAACTCAATGAAATTTAGAATTTAATAGCCCATTTGAATGATAATTTAAAGCTGATAATTTTTAAGTGAAGGCTATGGTGTTTCAAAAAGCCATTTTTGATATATGGCCTGTCGTATTTATCAATATGACCGTCATCAATCATATAACGCATTTTTGGCAGGAAATGATTCCATCTCAACCAAGTTTAGAGTTTAATAGCTCACTAGAAAGATAATTCAAAGCTGATAATTAGTTAAGTGAAGACTGTGATCAGAAAATGTACCATTCTCAAGTCATTGTGCCTTTTCCTGTCATAGTATGAAATGATACTTAATCACAAAAACAAAAAGTTTTAAATTAGCGCGATAGAATGATTTATTACGGTAATTAATGAATGTTTGTTTGGTAACTTTGTGATTAATATGGGTATTATTTATGTACTAATTGTCAAATAAATTGTTAAATTATAAACGTCATTTATTATCGTAAATCACATAAAAGTAGTAAGGGTAGTGTTAAATAGGCATCGATAAATTTATAAATATGTAAAACTATAACAGACTTAAAGCAACCGTCGAAACCATTCCTTTCACCAAAAAGGTACAGACGACTGTGATAAATGTTTAATTTTCTACAAAAGTTTAGCAAAGACCGATGTAAAATCATAAGAAATCAACGAAAAGCAAAATTGACATACCTCTTGAAGATGATTTTTACGAGTATACTGAAATTGGAAATAGAATTACTCTTAATTTAACCCACGTTACAGATATGTCTATAAGTTATGTAGAACTGTTTTTCGAAATTATAGTCAGCTGTTTTACATAAATTTGGAATAAAGTCTATGTTTTAAAAAAATGTTTTACCTAAAAGTGAACTACCAGCAAAGTGAATTACAGTAACAAGATCAAAAAGAGGACCTGGTATAAAAATAGAATGTTAGATAAACTTTTTTTTTCTTGTCACAGTAAAAGAGATATAGATGGCAATTCTTACAGTCAAGGTAGTTAGTTTATCACGTTTTTCTTAAAATCTACAGCTGATAAATTGTTTTCCCAGATGGATATACCGAAAGAAGATACTGCTCATCCATTACATCCTGTAGCATTACGCTAAGGCTTTTATTTAAGTGGACATTCACTTGATATATTTGCAGCTGATGACATCCATCAATTGTGCTACATTAAATTTGCATTATCGCCTTTATATTGGTAATAAACCTCTTGAATATTGGTCAAAAGAAATAAAAGATGAAATTATTAATATTTTATCCCTGAGTGAGAAAAACGGACTAATTGAATAAGTGAATCAGCTATTCATGACACAAAATCGTTAAAACGTATCATCGAGATAGAGTTTGGAGAATCTTTATCCAATTTTCCATCTGGGAGATATTTACTAGTAAATTCTTCACGAGTAAATCCATGTGAATACTCTGTAGTTACTTTACATGTAAGCATATTAGAAACAAAGTCGTGGGCAAATGCAAGTGACTGGGGATCATTAGTCACAAAAACACTATCTCCAAAGCAGAGGATAATAAGGTTGTTGTTGTACAGATTTTTTTGTAAGGTTTTATTGGTTTAGTCACGGATTAGGCATATGGCGTATGCTTTTGAAATAAGTTGTATAAGTGAAGTGCAAAGAGATAGTTATCTAACAATATTTCAGACCTTAAAACAATCAAACACCCAGCTTACAACGATATGGCCAAATGACGGTTTGTTGCCAGTATTACAGGTGAATGTTTTACTGATGTACACAGAGATCTGGTAACTGAGCTATACAGCAAAGATATTAAAGGGACAGTTGATCCTTTATGATGTAGGTTTAGCACAAATATCAAATCAGTTAAAACATGGGTAATGCTGTCCACAATTATACACTACTAAAAACAATTGTTTTGTAAAGTCCTACATATGAAAACATCTTCTCAACACAAGGAACTTACTAGTGGCACAAAAAAGAAACATGACAAGCATGTTGAAAAGCTGAAGTCCAAACTGAAATCTTATGGAACTAACCCATTTAGTGACACTAAGCCCAAAGCATTTACTAGTGAGGTTGAAATAAATGAAGTTGTAGTTGTTGATCTGTGCAAACGAAACAGGGTAAAAGTTGTTTAGTGAGTTAGTCCAGGCATGGTTAATATTGGGATCAAAAGATTTATTTCAACCAATTACAAAAAGAAAACTAAATACAGGGAAAAGAAAAAGAAGAAAATCAATAAAGTTTTATATTTGCTAAAAGTAGACTGCCAAGTATTTGGGCTGATTATCAGGAAATCTTTATCTCTTGAAAAATCATTTTCTTATCACTTCTGCTCCACTAACGATCGCTGAAGATCAACAATTCAACGTTGCAAAAAAGTGATCAAAGTCAATGACCTTTGCTGCTCCAAAGAAAAGCAGCCTGGTTTGTAGATGGTATGACTGTTTTGTGTACAGTAGAACCTAAGCCAACATGCAAAGAATGGATGAAATTTGTACTATATTATATAGAACTGCCAAAAGAAGCAGAGGCCTTTTCATTTGGTATGATAAACAGCAATTATTTAGAAAAAAGTGTAAAGGAGTCAACAAGAAGAAAGAGAGGAGAGGTAGGGATAAAGCTCGATTTAAAAGGATTTGACTAAAACATGTTGCAGGGGAACAACTGGCATGAATTTTTACATATTAGTGAAAATAAAGAACAACTCATTACCTTGTTGAAAGACTGTGAAAAGATTGAAGAAGAATTGGTCTTCAAGATACCATTCATTTTCACTTATGCAAGGGAAACAATCGAAATTAAGGAAAATTTATCTCAAAATTTGTTTTACAGCATTCATGAAGAGGCTGATTCAAGACTAATCCTGCATGCTTCAATGGAAAAACGTGATATGGTAATAGTGGCAAATGATACCGATGTTTTCATATTACTAGTTTGGGCATATCAGTACTGCAATTCTAAGTATAACTGGTATATCAAATATGATCATGAAAAGTATTTGCAAACGTCTCAGTCAAGATGTATCAGTAATGTTGCCAGCATTTCATTCAATTCCAAATGTGATTCTACATCTTATTTCTTTAAAGTTGGCAAGTTGAAAGCTATGCAGAGTTTTTTGAAAAATCCACCTGCAGTAATACTCTAGGGTGGATTCGGAAAAGAAATTGATCTCTCTGAAGAAGACATTAAAAATAGGAAAGATTTTGTAAGATTTATTTCATACAGTGGGATGAAAGATGAATCGTATCTGTCAACATGCATCCAGTTATATAAGAATCTCAAGACAAAGTCTTCAAATTCAATTCCACCAGACTCTGATTTGGTTGTGTAAGCAATAAAAAGAAGTCATGTGCAAGCATTCAACTGGTATTTTTAAATCAAGTTCGAAGAAAATCGATGGAAATGGGATCAAATGTTTAAAACCTATTTGGTTTGTAGGAAATCAGCTTCCGCCATCAATTACAAAAAAATTCAAAAAGAAAGAAGATAAAAATTCAATAGGTGCATCTGTGGATGATGAACAAAGTGACAAACCAGGGAAATAGAAAGGTAAAAGAAAGCTAAGCAAAGTAATAGAACCTAGCAGGAGTTTGTGAAACTTCAGCTTGTGTTTATAGCGCTGACAACAAAGTTGTTGAATGCGAAGAATGCAACAAAACAGATAGTAGTAGTGATGAAAGTCACTGAGAAGTATCAGAATTGAATTTCTTAATTGTTTTTGTTTATTATATAAAAAAATATTTTATTATACCTTTCTGTATTTAAAATATTGCTGACAGGAAAAGGCACAATGACTTGAGAATGGCTCATTTTCTGATCATAGTCTTTACTTAAATCATCAGCTATAAATTATCTTTCCAATTTTCTCTGTGTCTATTTGCATATTTAGTTTTTTTAAATAATTTGTTTTTTGTGGATTGCTTGGAAAAATTTTTCGAAGTTGTATATTTCATCTAACAAATAACACCAAAATTCGATGCTGGATCTCTAGGCTTGAAATTATGAAAACTTTCTAACAGTTATTTTTAGGTTATAATTATCTTCCGAAGTTTATCAAACAAAGTTTGATGGGCAGGTTGAAATCTTATGCTATTTTTTGCACAATTTGACCAATATCTGTATGTCAATCTGTAGAGCTTCATTAAAATATAACTATATCCCTTTTTAAGAAAGGAAAAATAAACTGAAAGATTTGTGGAAGTCTAAATAAAGTAAGTAAGCAAGTAAGAGTAAGTATTTGTTCTGTGACAAAAAATTATAAATAGGCTATGAAAATTAATAGATAAGATAACAAACAGCAAAGAACAAAAGGATAGACATTCAGATAAAAAACAAATTGTGGCAAGGATAGATATAAAAATGTTTGATAAAAATATTTTTTACAAAATTATATTCTATATTAGCTCTACGAGCCATATCCAGAGAAATTTTTTCCTTGGTCCATTATTTAAAAATGTTATAGTTTGTGATTGACTTTATTTCATTAGAGAGGCTGAGGGACCTTTTGATGACAGACAATTTTTTCACATGGTGGATCTTCTTAAGGGTGTATCTAATCTTAGCTGACTGTTGCGTAGAGGTATTCTTCTATTTTCAGAAATTTTAAAGATTTTAGACGTGTAATTTACATTGGGTCTACTGCAGAATTTAAATGTATGTGCAGCAATACATTGATTGACCCTCATATCAACATGCAGCCATTTTATGGGCACAACTACTCATATTTAAACAAAGTCTTGTACATTTATAGTTGTGCATTTTTCAAACAGATTTTAAGTGATTCATTGAAGCCTAAATACCAGGCAGAACATGCATAGTCAAAGTGAGGTTGAATAAGAGTATTGTATAGAACATGCTTTAAGACTGGTGTTAAGAAAGATTGTTTGTATGAAAATCTATGTTTGGAATTAATTATATATTATATTCAACGGATCTGCTTTTTTTTAGCTTTCATCTTGGATGAAAAGAGGATTCATTTGGTTTTTTTCTTTTCCAAAGTGCACACTTAGTTTTTTATCGACAAACCACTGACAAATGTTGGAAAAATTTCTGTTTAAAATATTTTCTATTTCTTTTACATCCTTATTTTGGAAAATCTAGATAGAGTCGGCAGCGTAAAGAAGTAATTCACAGTCTAGTGCTTGTGTCATGTCATTAACATATAGAAAAAACAGAAGATGTACTAAATTGACCTCTGAAGGACCCCACATTTCACTAATAAATGAATTAATCATATAAGAAAAGTTCACGTTACTATTTGATCATCATTAATTTCCGTTCATTTTTCACCCAAAATTTGCTTTTTGATTGATTTTTTAAAATTGAAGCTGTGAGTGAGTGAGTTTGTATATTTATTGTGGGGAATCAACAAATTGCTGAGACAATATTACCAGAAGGGCCCACGTGGTGGGTCTTGGAGTACTTAGAAGGCCTCCTACGCCTACGAAATTCGCTCAACCAAACAAACCAACCAAATTAAGCTAGTGTTGCATTACACAATGAGTTTTGCTCAGAAACATGGAAAATAGATTTTGGCCAGAGGTGGGAGTCGAACTCATAACTTTCGTTCCGTAGTTAATCGTCCTAATGTGCCAACTCAGCAGTCTGTGGGGTGAGATGTCCATAAAAAATTTAAATATAAGTTTGAACCCGTCCTCAATGTGAAATAAGTTATAGAATCAGTATAAACTTTAGAATTTATTTTGTATCTTTGTCTAATTACAAGAGCAGATTGTCGCCTGAAACACTTAAGACATGTTTTTAAATTTTTTTTATACATAAAAATATTTTTACTATTCAAATTCAGAGAATCTATTCAAAAGTCTTAATGGTCCCTTTTTACTAAACTAATATAGTTGGATCCCTGGCGGGAATTAATTTCATACAAAATATCATATGCCTGTTGTGAAAATTTAACATTGTTTATCCAAGAAGCATTGAATAAGATGTACTCAGACTGTTTTCTGCATTTCAACACACCTTTTATCGGATATTTGGAAGTTGTTTGCTGTTGTTTGCATGGCTTACTTAGCCGCATATTTATTTTAAATTGGGAACGTAATTATGCTTAGATCTTTCAATGAAAAGCTCATGCAGTTTAAAATATAAATAGAAACATTAAATAATTTTGTTTCTGAAAAATGTACTTGACGTCACTTAGTGAATATAACTATATTAGCAATGGCAGGCCCTAAACAAATCTATGTGGTTTTCTGCATATACGAACATCTTTATCAGTTCACAAACGCACTGGAACTTGCAAACGGCCCTGGTTAGATCTAATGCAGAACAACATGATCAAAAGGTGCTTTTTAAGTTTGATGTATAATTTTTTCTCAAACACGAGTTTTATAATATCGGTTTTAAAAGTTGAGAGTTTGATTGATATATACTTAAAATATAAATTTCTTCCCTCGATGGTAATGAAATTTATAAAGGTTTTATTTTTACGTTGGATGGGGTGAGAAACATGGTGGATGGATATTATTGAGATTATACCTACAATATTCGTCTGATTTTGTTTACTTTTTCGAATACCCAGGCATGAATTTATTTATTGAAGATTTAGAAGATAATTGTCTCAAAAGAAAGCATGAGACTACGGTAGGTGTTACATTCTCCCCTTTAATTTAAATACAATTTCAGAATTGATGTTATTTTTTGTTGTTGTTGCAAAATGGCTTAATAATATAATTCCATTGTTTCTATATGTAGCTGTTTTTGTTTAATTAGCATTTATGACAGGTGAAAGTTTACTTCGCTTGTTAGTTGTAGTCTTCACAATTTTAGTTATCTAAAATCCAACTTTTGCTTTCGTTTCATTTATTGATTCATTCAATAATAAAGTGGTAAATATATCTTTTTACATTCTGAGCTGATATAGCGAAAACAAAGCCCTGGTGTCTTTTTAAGAGTTTTGATTTTGTAATAATGTGAAATTTCAAATTTTATAAAATATATAAAGATGTTGCTTGGTAATTTTTCAAAGTTATTAACTTAAAGTCGTTAAATATTATCTTTATTTAGAAAATAACTTTTTAAGTGGTATTTGCATTTACTGGTGTTTTAATGTTATCTCAAATTTTATTCCTAAAGTAAATTTTTTAGGGTATCAAAAATATATTCCAAGGGTAAATTTTTTAGAGTATCAAAAATATATTCCAAGAGAAAATTTTTTAGAGTACCAGAGTGTTTTATGAAAATATCATCGGATTAAAAAATTTTCCTTATAAAGAAACGAATGTACAACAATAATGACTCATTGTAAAGAAAAAGATGTGAATCGCAGGTCTCTAACCTTATCGTTGACTCAGTCCTCTCCTCAAATTAAAAAAAAAAAAAAAAATCGGTTAGTACAAAAATTCTGGTTTTACATAAAATGACATAAACTAAGACCTAAAAATTTTTAGTCTTAGAGTTCGCTTGATGACATCACTTTTTTTTTTGACCTTTCTACAGCAAAAATTTTGGATTGACATATTTGATGCATTCATTCGATATAACATTGTTTGTTTGATAATTACAATCATTTGCTTATACCGATTTCATAAATTTGATAGTCACTAATTTATTTTTTGCATTTGATTGGTTTGCTAATTTTTATTTAATTGTTTTGATTGTGAACAAAAACCTTTTAAAAATCATATTTATGTATACAAATATCGCTTCGTGTCAGAATAACATCTATAAACTTTTTCCATGTTTATGGAGTTACACTGGAAAACGAACCTATAAATTCTTCTTTCAAATAAATTTATTGTGACCAGTTGTCTCAAGGTAATATTACTAAACCTTGGTTTTATTTTGTAAGGTAGAAAATATTGATTGTTGAATTGCTATATCATTTTTGGAATTATTAAAAATTAGATTAGTGATATCGAATGTCATTATTCTTTTTAAAACGTCTATAGACAATATAAATATATCATTTATTTTCTTTGGTTGATATTTCTAGGAAGTATTTGTGCTGGTTCATGAATTGATTTGAATGATTTTCTTTCTTTTATTTTTTTTATAAAAAAAGGTTACATGATGTGTAGTTACAAGTATTTAAAAATTTTACAAAACCTTTCTTCTGTGTATTCTAATTTATAGTTCTTGTAACTATTTTGTTTTACCAACAAAGTTTTTGACTACTCTGCCTGTTGCTTTGCTTGTTTCAAGGCTCGTGCAACAATTGGTCACCTATCGATAGACTGGTATAAATATAAATATCCAGTCTGCCAGTCGGTACCTAGGCTTGTAGTCATTTGGAAAAATTCTTTTTAGTTTTCTGTTTTGTTTATTCAAGAACTGTTTTATTCAATTTATGTTTACATATAAAATGTTTTTGTACGACATCTTAATTCCGTTAATTTTTTTTTTTAACTAAGCGGTTTTCATTGGAATTCATAGTATCGAGTGGTTTCTTTTCTATATTATTATGATTATAATTTATCGCTGAAATTAAGATAGCAGATTTTCGTATTTAATTTTCATTATATAACAATGGCTATACTAAATGTTTTTAAAATGGTGTTTTTATGAGAGCAGAGATATACTATTTCCTGGAATGAAAACATTACGAAAATATATTCCGGTTGCCATGTTTTTAGATTTACTAAGATATAAATAAACGTTCCCAAAGTATTTTCTCCAAATGTTTTCTTGCAATTACAAGATCTGATGTAAATATGCTGCTGATAGATAGAGTCGCTTTATAGAATTATGGGCTAGATTCTAGAAAACCCCACCACTTTTTTAATATATACTTTATAATACTTACATATTCATTTTAAACAACATGTTTATGGCGATGTGATTATAAAAACGTAAAAATAATGTTATTAGTTTTAATTTTTGCTTTTAGCTAGTGTAGATAAATTTGTTATCCAGAAATAAACTACATGCGACCTAAAGCACTTTAAAGAACATGAAGAGATCAAAAATATGTAAATCAATTTTTAAACATTGAAAGATCATGTGTTTCAATTTGATTGTAAAATTCAAATTGAACATTTTTAAATCTAAGTTCTCACAGAAGCCATGATGTTAAGATTATAAGGAGATGAAATATATATTTGTGGGTAGACTGGTAGCTATTTACTAAAAACTTTATCCCATCTAATTTATTTTCAAATAAAACTTTCAATCTTTTTTAAAGGGGGTAGAGAAATTGTTTCAGCTCTTTCCCTATTTCAGAACTGATTTGTTAGACCAATAATTTCTAGGTTTTGTGTAATAGAGGCTTGGATGTGATAATAAAAGGTTATAAGCTAAAAAAATTAGTACAGCATGGAGTTAAGCAAATGAAATTAAAAAAAAAAAAGAAAAAAAAAGTATTTTAATAACGTTTTTCTATCACTTATGTACCTTAGTTTTGGTCAATTCAGTTAGACTGCATATCAGCAAACAAGAAGTGAAAATACTAAGTTATTCAATTTTAAAATGGTTGAACGGTAGATAAATATTTTTAGTTGCCTATATACCGAGATAAAGTGCCG
>JAUZNK010027909.1:0-19345 GCA_035046665.1 Euphysa ruthae
AGAAACAGATTTAAAGCATTCAACATTATTGTGTATATGTTGATAAATATGCGATTTTTTATCAGATTTTAGATGCTTGTCAATTTGTTGATTCAAATGTCTAGTGGTTTGACCACTGCAGCAAGCATTACAGCTTGAACAAATAAATTTATATACAACATTTGAATTTAATTGATAGGGCAGTTTATTCTTCATAGAAAAATAATTTTTGATTTTAAAAGAGTTAAAAGCTAACTTTATCTTAACATTTTGGCAGTATTTTTTATAAAGTATGTTAGTTTTAATTTGGGTTTGTTTAGAATGAGGTCCAATGTAAGGAATTTTAAAATAGCCAATTCCAAGTTTTTCTTTATTATCGTTTTTAGTGCTATTATGCTTTTTATTTAAATACTTTTTGATTTGTTGATCAATAAGTTTTACTGGGTACAAATTTTTTTGTAAAATATTTTTAGTGTAGTCAAATCAGAGTGAGTTTTGAGCCAAGTGTTGTTAATTTTATAAATTCTACCTATTAAACAATTTATCATGCCAATTTTATAAGAAAAGTTGGAAAAACTTAAATAATTAGTGAGTAACCCAGTATATGTCTTTTTTCTAAAAATACTAGTAACCAGCTCTTTATTGCTGTTATCAAATGATATATCTAAAAAAGAAATTAGTTTGTTATCTTCTTTTTCCATAGTAAATTTGACATTTTTATGTTGTTTGTTAATAGAATCGAAAAAAGTAAGGCTTTCATTTTCATTGTCAAATAGAAGAAAAATATCATCTACATACCTGCGATAAAAAAATTTTTACTTGAATAATTGTATAAACATTTATTTTCGAAATTACCCATAAATAAATTGGCTAAAAGAGGAGCTAAAGGGGATCCCATAGCAATTCCATCACACTGATCATAGTACTTACCATTAAACAAGAAATAATTTTTAGAAGTAGTAAAAAGAAATTAGTTTTTAAGATCATTTTTTGAAATTTTAATATGAGCATTGTTTAAAAAAATATGAAGTCTTATTTTCATAGTTAGAAGAGGTTACCGGAGATTTTTTTTTTTTTAGATAAACAAAAATTATTAAATATTCCATTCCTAAATTTTAAAATAATATTTTAAAATTTAGTAATGGAATATTTAATAATTATATAGCATTAAATATATTAATTTTTTTTTCTCATTTATTATTAATAATGGTGACATTAAACTATTATTTGACAAAAAGAAAAGAAAAATCTTATTTAATCTAATTGTGCTAATTCTTATAAAAATATAAAACAAAATGAAAAAAAAATTGTAAATTCCATATATATAAGGGATACAAATTCAATAAAAAAAAGACGAATCCCGTATATATACGAGATAATTCATATCATTTTTCCCTGAGTAGGCTAGTTACAAGATAGGCATATATTGAGTTTAATTCTAAATTTTCCAAAAATACACTTAAATGATTGGAAAATATATTTCAAGCATAATTTATGAGTTTTATAGTGTAATAAATTTTAAAAATCAAAACATGTTTTGAGTTAAAAAAAATTTGTATTCAATGATTTAAAAACTTAAAGTATTTCTTCAAAACATTCCCCATGTCTGTCAAACTTTATCATCCATTGTACCTCCTCATAGTTTAAGCGAAAAGAGAAGGATAGAATAATTATAATTTTAGTTTTTCTTTAAAAAAAAAAATCCTCAAATGTGCTTCATTTAATACTACTGCATTCGGAAAAACCGGCCAGCACCACAAAGATTAAGTCAGATTGAAATAGTAAAAGTTGCTTAAGTATAAATATTATTATTATCATTTTATTATATTATTTTTAAGCTATATTTTTAGAGCTATTTTAACACCTCATAATTATAATAAATAAATAAACAAAGAGTGCCATTTTTAAACACATTTTAAAAAGATTTCGGACAGTTTGGAAACTTAAAAAGTTCAATTAACTCACATTCATTCAAATGAAAACATACAAGCGAGTAAATCAAAATATTAAAATGACACCCCTAAATTTTCAATTGGTTCTATTATTTTCTTTTGAATAGCATACTTCATAATTTATAAATAATACACCCATGCAATTAACAAACAAAATGCTAAATATTATTCGTTAAAAAAATATTGCAGATTAATAGATAAACAAAACACAATCAGAAGAGTAAAAATATGAAAAATTTACATAAAAAAAGGAATTATTAATGTAAGCCCTTTAAAAAAACAAGTACCCTATCTTTTAACTGCGTAAATTTAGAGCATACAATTTCTATAACGCAACTGCAATACTAAAAATATTATTTATGTGAGTGATAATGCGCGCCAACAAGGTCCTTCTAAAGTAAAAACCTGAAGTTTTGAAATTTTGATTGTTAAAAAATAAAAGTGGGGTAATACTATTTGATCAAAACGACAGTTCACAAGCTATTTAACAAAAATACAGCAATTTGAATTGAAAACCATAATCTCGCTTCATATTTTTAAAAAGATATGTTTATGGAATTTAGATGGCATTTCCTGATAAAAACTTTTTCACAAATATTCTCCCACTTTCTCCAGCAGTTAATCATAACAGTTTTGATGTAAACAAGGTGTTTTTTTTCCAAAGTGTTGCTCTGAAACTGGGGTTCACAGTAGATAGAAATTTAACATAAATCAAAAATAAATCAAAATAATTAAATCAAAATGCATTACCATTTGCAGATATCTTTTCTATAATATTTAAAATTTTCTTGATCAAATGTAAATCTTTAGCATGAACACTGTGAATTGTACTAAAAATCAAAAGATATATTAATTTTTATTTTTTGTTAAAAAATTCTCTCAAACGAAAATTTTGCACAATTTTTCATAACAAATTTTAACAGCAATAAAAATCATCAAAAAAAAATCTTAAATATAAAGAAAAATTGACATTTTACTGCTTGGGTAGCTGTTCTGGTAAAATTTTTAAGCATGAGAAGTAACAAAATTAGATACTAAACACGGTTCTTGAATGAACAGAATGTCCCCTCTTGGACTTAAATCACAATACCTGGGTATATTTGGGGCCTGTACAAAGAATAAAAGATCTTTATCTTGGTTGATAAATTAAATTAGATGCAATTTATCTTAAGTAAACCATGGATGAAAACAAAAAGGTTTTTCTAACAAAAAAGAGAAAAAAAAAAAAAAAAACACAGCATGTGTTTGTTCAAAAGAAGACATTGAATTTGTATTGTATATTTTAAAATGATTAAAAATTGTTAAAAAAACATTTTATAACACTATAATTAAATATCAAATTAACTTTTCTGTCCTAGATATTCCATCAAAGTATGGGGTATTCAATTAACACAAGTTTTCATAAAATTTGTGCCTTGCTAATTTCCTAGAAAAATAATATTAATATTTTATATATTATTTTATTTATATTATTATTTAATTTTTATTCTATATATTAATATTTTTACTGTGAAGGCTCTAACTTTTCTATTAGTTTTCAATTTCGAGCCATTTCGTTTTTCTTTAAGCAAAACTAAAAATTTGTCCTGAGTAAATTCAAGTGTTTAAAATTGTGTTGGTAATGAAACTTAATCTATATTTATTCTACGTTTGCTATTACTAAAAAAATTTGGCATGAAATTTAATCCACTTAAATCAATGTGCTGTGCCAAATGACGAGAAATAATTTTAACTTATTCGGAAAATATTAAAATATTTTACGCATGTTTCAATATACCGATGTTGCCTAAAAAACTAAAAGGTTGAAATACCCAAATTATGAGAAACAGTTTTCTAACATTATGTAAAATTCCAAAATAATCATAACCAATAATGGGTCTATCACTGTTGAAAGAGAATATGTTACATGCTAAACTTATTCTTAAATGTTACCTTAATGCACAGTGAAATGGAACACAAATAACCTTGAGTACACCATCCAGCTGCAGCAAAAAGCACTGATTTGACTGATTGGGTATTGGTGCATCATGTACATTGAGAATTTGACCAAGGCATCTATACCCATTATATAACAACCTTAAATACAAACAAATAAAAGTGTCAATGCAAGATCTCACTCTGTGGAATCGGCAAAATGAAAATGAAATTCGAAATGTTCTAGCACATTTTTTGTAAACAAATGATTTAGAATGCAATTAACCAATGAATAAAAATTTGGATGAGAATATTTTTAAGGTCCTTTTTTATGACTTTAAAAATAATCCGTAATTTATAAAACAGTATGAAAAATAATATGTATAAAATAATATTGAAGTATATGAAAACTGCTAACAAAGCTTTCGTAACCATTAAACCATCAAAATTAATGAATGATTGTTCATAGATATGGAAACAATTTAGAAACTTCTCACTTGATTTTATGTCTTTTCCAAGGAAATGAAGTTAATTCCAGGTTAAGGATGAGCCCTAAAAAATCAGCCTGAGTATATTTCATAATTAAAATTGTTTATACTTGCAATCTTTTCCAACATTGAAAGCAGCAACTCGTGTACCATGCTCTGTTAGGTATATCTAAAAATAGAGACAGTTTCTTTTCATTTGACCTCAAAAAAAATTCTAAATTTAATCTAGATTTAATTTCAGGGCCAACATACAAAAATATGGCTACCTCCTCAAATAAAAATTGTTACAAGCAAAAGACTTTTTAAATGACTAAGGTCCCTATTTTTTTTGAAAGGCTACTTGTTCCAATGTTAATGTTCACTTATATAACACACAAGGAATAAAGGAATTAAATATGACGATTGTGCGGTGCACAAAGCATGACTTATAAACGTAATTGCCGTACAAAGAGGTAATAAGAACTCGTTTCTATTTAAACTTTTAGGAAATGGACAGCTTAAAAGATAGATAATGAATCTAACTATTTACAAGTTTGAAAATCAGCGCAAAATAAGAGAAAAGAATGGAAAAAACAACAGGAAGAAGAGAGAAACGTTTTAATGTAAAAAGTCTATTAATTTCTAATGATAATTTTTACGTAATTGTTCTGCAAGTGCTCATAAAAAAATTATTTGGGAAGCTAAATGTAAGAATAGACTGATATTTAATTGTATTTAACCTATAGGCAACTGTCTTGTCAAGTCGTTGTTAGTAACTGACCTTAGGTTATGGCCACTCTATTTTTTATACGAGAACGTATCTTTAAAAATAGTTGGTAGATGTGAATGTTTCTATTGAATTCAGGGATATTTTATTTATCTGTTTAGTTTTTTAAGTGATTTTTTGATTAATAAGAGGTTAGTGTTGTCAGCAAAATGATTTGATGTTGCATGTTTGATTGACGAATAAAGGTCATATATTGGTTAGATATTGGTATAACTTTGGCTACCTAAAAAGATCAAGGTAAACACATTGATTAAAGGAATTGTTAAATATAAAAGGGGCTTAGATATAGAAGTATGTGTGAGCTTAAGCAGAGATGTCCGCAAACTGTTTAGTCCAGTGCTTTTTCCAAGTTTTAAGAAATCAGTTATGTAACTGGATACTTCATCTTTGGTTACAGGTTGAATAAAAAAATATTGGCTGGGGTTTTTTAATAATCCATAAACTTATTATTGGATGGTTTGAATTTATAAGAGAGTTTATTAGCGATCAAGGAAAAATAATCAATAAAAGATTCAGCTATTCTCTTCTCGTCTGTAACAATCTGATCATCAATGTTTAAACTTGTTATTTTAGATTTAGTAGACGGTTTAATATTGATTATTTCATTGATTTCTTTCCAAGTAATTTTTGTACTATATTGTTAAAATAGGTAGTGTAATAATTTTTTTTGGCTTAATTTTAGTATGTTACTAATGTTGCTACAATGCCATTTAAACTTGCCATGAACCCTGGACCAAATTAAGTCACTTTTGCCCAAAAATTTATGTTTATTCTTTTTCTAAAAAAATATATTTGTCGATTGCTCCAAAAACTAAAAATGCTAGAAAATGTAATTTACTGAAAATGGCGCCTATTTTGAAAATTTTATCAAACTTAAAACATTTGGTGTGAAAATCATTTTTTTCAAATTTTCACACAATATTATAGCATACCTCTGCCAATGTCATTCCAAAGTGAAAAAATAATTTAAAAATTTTTAGAAAAATGTATGTTTGATTTTGTTACACTTTTACTTCTAAATTTTTATAATATAAGATAAAAATAACAGCTTATGTTTTAGATTTTTTTTTGTGTAAAAACATTTATATCGAGAAATGTTTGATAATATTAAGTATCAATATCAAAAACATTCATTTGAGTGAAAAATATGCCTTCCTTCATAACATTAATGATATGTTCAAAAGTTGTTGTAAATTTTACAGGTAGGATAAATCAAAATCTTTGCCTCAAGTATCCCTCTTTTAGGAGCATAAATAACCAAAAAGAGAGCTTTTCTTGATGGATTTTCTGTAATTTCGTCTCCAACTTCTTCATTAACAACAACCCATCCACATTCAGCATCTCTGTACCCTGCATTGAAAAGCGAAAAACAAAAAGTTAATAGACTAAAGAATAGTGCTTAAAGCATTTTTTTATCACTTGTCCATCAAAAACCGCATAGTATGCTATTCGGTTATATATATAATGCCCGTAAGAAAAAAAGAGAGGATTCTGCATGAACCAATTAGCAGAGGGTTGTGATGAACTTGAAATTTATGTAGAGTAGAAGCTACTAGGATATTATTTTTTAGCTTTTCCTAAATGCAGTAGCTAAAAAATAGTCAAAAGGATTTATTGAATAATAAAAGGTCACCTAGTAACTTTTTCCTACAGCAGTATCCTATTATATTTCCCTGAAAGTTTCCATGACAGTTATATAACCAATGAAGTTCATTCATTACGAAACTATTTTAAAAAGAAATGTTTTTAATCGCTTTTAAGGGCTGCAGACACGTTATTTTAAAAAAAGGTATTGCAAAAAGTTTTGCAAAAAGGCCAAATAAGTTACTGGTTGACCAGTAGCAAAGTCTAAACACTTAACACTTTTGCCTTTAAAAGCTTAAATTTTAATATACTTACACACCAGGCTTTTCTATTTTTTTAGAACATACTTTGTATCAACAATTCTCAAGATGAAACCCAATTATTAAAAAACATCACACATAATCATTCCACCAAACCCCAGCTATATTTTAGTTAAAAGCAAGCTCATAGCAGAGTACTTAATAAAAAGAACACATTTTTTTTTTCAATTTTTTAAATGTCTCAATTAGACAGATAAATTATATAAAATTTTTCTTATATTTACCTTTCCACATTCTGACAACAAGTCCCTTCTGTGTATCAAACAGCAAGATTCTGTTAAATGCATCTGTAATGACTGCTAACTTACCAATAGGAGCAACAACTATATTCTCAGTACAGCGGTGCTTGTCTGATAAATAAAACCTGTAACAAAGTAGAAGACTCCAAATTAAGCCTTTTACAATTTAGAAATAAATTGCCTTTGAAGACAATAAGGAATAAAGTAAAAACTCATAATTTATTTATTTTTATTTTTAGGTGTGGTTGTACATCGATATATTATAGTCGCACAACAGTATCTATTAAAACCTTATATGTCTTGAAAATCCTACTATATGCGCTAATATTTTTCATGGTAATAATCATGTGTTTGAGCAAGGTTTCAGGGTCAAAACTTATGGTGTCAAATCAAAAGATGAGATTTCTAGATGTCAATCCAACCTATTCTCGTAATGAAAACGAAAGTGAAAACCGAGAAATAAAATAAAATTTTAGCAGAATCAATTTCATTCCTACAAGAAATAACGCAAATTATATGAGCTGTAAACAGGACATTTACATTGATTTTAGATTGATTGATTCTTGCAATTATACTTGATTTTTGTAAACTCTGTTTAAATTGTATTTAAATGTAAGAATACCAAACCTGCTTGATAACGCAGTGCCAATCTCTACTTTTGGTTTTTTCTGTTTTGCTGTTTTAGTTGGTAGCTGTGTTTTCTCTGTTCCACCACCCCACCAACCTCTAAATGAATCACATATTTTTCATCCTAAATTAACTAAATTTTATGCATGACGAATGGGGACACTACAGAGCATGTTGCTAAGAAAAAGACGGACAAGAGGCAGCCATTATCAAACCAATTTCTTGAAAATTTTTATATAACTTAAAGCAAAATTTTAAAAAAACTCATAGGAAAAATTTGAAAGGCTGATAAAACAACAAAGATTTAGTTAAATTTGGTAAAAATAAAGATTAAAAACAAAAAACTCAACTTCCTTTTATAACCAAAATCTATCATGTAAAAATTTTTTTTTTAAATTAATATTATGGTTTTTCATGCAGCCACACACACAGACATACTAGAGTGAATTTATATGTTTATTTTGATGATAGTGATAATAGCAACATAGTTAAGGTCTGGCTGTTGTTTAAAAACACTCACCTTGCTGCAGAAAACTTGGAGAATACTGCTGAAGTCAGCTTACTTGCAACTTGCATTGCCACATCTGATATTATTGGAGTAGAATGACTCTAAAATAGAAGCGTAAAAAAAAAAGCTAAATTTTATAAAACGTCTGGGCAGGAAATCTCATCATTTTGGTAAGGTATTGTTTAACTTGGTTGACAATGCGTTTTCAAACACATAGTTGCATTTTTAGACATTGATATTGTGTTTTCAGACATCGATAATGTATTATCTTGGGCAAATACTGTTTTCAGAGTCAGTGTTATTTCAAGTGTGAATATTTTATTTTTAGCTTCAATAATATTATTTCTGCCAATGTCGATATCGTGTTTTTAGATATCGATATATTTTCAAGAGGTTAATACTGTGTTTTCAGCTTTAATATTGTTTACAGGGGTAAATATTATATTTTTGGCAGCTATGGTGTGTTTTCAAACATAAATATTATGTTTCCAGAAATCAATATTGTGTTTTTACCACATAAATTTTGTTTTTAGAAATTATATTGTGTTTTCAGGTGTAATCATTGCTATTTTTTATTGTTAGTACTACAGGGACCATGATTTTTTTTAAAGGGAAATTATAATTTAAAAGAACCACAAAGAAAATTTAATATATATTTTTTTTGTTTTCAAAAAATCTTGGTAATAATCCAGTCAGGCTGACGCATAATAACTTTAATAATTTTAACATTTTTTAATAATAACATTTTTAATAATAGCATTTGATTTTAGCCTTTTTTTCTTATGCAATCTATGGAAATATTTAAGTTTCTCAAATAATGTGTTAAACCGTCCTCTGACTGTCACACAAAGTAGGCTTTAATAATAACTGTTCTCAGACAGTTTTAAACACAAAACCAGATCTAGATTTTTTGAGTAAAATTGCAGGCTTGCAGCAGTACTCCAAGGAATACTGATATTTGAAAGGCTCTGGCATATAAGTCATACAATGGAATGCCTAAAACTTCAGAGAGATTCTATAAAACAACTGTCTGATGTTACAAAAATATCTTTTAGGCATGCAAAGCTTCACACGTCTCAGTACTGATGGATTTCCGACTAATATAGGACAGTAAAAAAAAATATATTCATATTGCAGCGTAATATTGAAACCTATATATAGGCTGCACGATTTCTGTAAAAAAAGACGAATCGTCTATCTATAGGCGATAATATATGTCTGTGTACTGAGAGGGTTAACATCTAAAGGAATGATGTAATCTTAAAATAAATTATACCAAAATAACAAGAAATGATTGGACTTATAATATATGCATTTAATATAGATAATTATGCATATAATATAGATATATGAAAAATTCTAGAGCATTGCTTTATAACAAAAAATCATCAAAACAAAATGGCTTCCATTGTTCGAGGAAACTATACACTTTGTGGAATTTGATTCTGATATTGATGAAGAAGAGGAAGATGAATATGATGAGCCACTTATAAATTTATTAGCTGATGAAATCGATGACAATGAGATTGATTCAGTTCAACCTGACCAACCATCAAAACCAATAACATCCCCAAATAATCCCATTAATAATGCACCAAGAGATGTACCAGATGACTGGGACAGCACTAAATGGACAGACCAAGATACAGACTTTACATGGATGGATCCATTTACTTTTGAAAGCAAAATTTTGGTAGACATTCCAGATGATGTTGATGAATTTTTTCTCTTTGTTCGTCCCAGAAAAACTGCTTTTAGAAATAATTTCTGAGACAAACAGATATGCAAAATCTTATATCGATGCTGAGAAAGCTGCAAACAGATTGCCTCCCAGATCAAGCTTCAGACTTTGGCCCCAATATGGGATTGATCTTGCCAGGATTAAACACTTTATTGCATTGACATTTTATTTTGGTATCGCTGCTAAGAAGGAAAATTTGAAAATTCTACACCCTTTCCAAATAAATTTATGTCTCGTGATAATTATTGTCTCAAATTGAAACTCTACCCTGTTGTTGATGACTATTTGGAGACCGCATTTGGAAAGAGACATGATCTAGTGATGTACATGTGCAAGAACTATTCGAATAATTACTTTATAATCTTTATGGATAACTACTATAGCTCTCCTATCTCTACTTCAATCTGATGAAAGAGAAAACAGGGGCTGTTGGAACACTCCGCTTAAACCGTAAAGGTGTGCCTGCAGACTTATTAAATGCAAAGTTAAAAACAAAAGGTGAATCGAAAATCATGTCTTACCCCAATGACATCACACTTGTTAAATTTTATGATAGAAAAGTTGTAACTCTCATGTCATTTGTTTATAATGGGAAATTAACAGACACTGGCAAAATTAATCGTACTACGAATGACTTAATTAAGAAACCAAAGTTGATGTTAATGTATAATAAGTATATGGGTGAGGTTGATGCAAATTATCAACTTCTAAAGTATTCACATTTCAATCGTCGTAAAAGTAAATGGTGGAAAAAAGTTTTTTTCAAAATGCTTAACATCTGTATGGTTAATGCTTTTATACTTTGGAAGGAACACAGCCAGAAAAATTGACATCTGTACAGGAAAACACAAACTGATTTCTGTATAAGTGTGATTAAAAAGCTTGTTGTGGAAGTTGTTACAGACTCTCCCTTAAATATTTCGTATAGTGAGGAGCATGAAAGGCTTTCTCGTACACATTTTCCATGCAAAATTGTAGTACCAGATCATGCCAAAGTAGCTCATATTCAAAGAGCATGTAGAGTTTGTTGTCCTGCAGAACGAGGATTTTTTAGAATGCAAGGTGAGAGTAAGCAAAAAAGAACTGGCAAGAAAAGTACCTATGAGTGTAAAACTTGCAAGGTTGCACTATGTATTGATAATTGTTTTGAACTATATCATTCAAACAAGAACTATGTAGATATCTGCACAGATAGATTCCTCAAAGAACTTTCATTTATTGCGAACTCATTGTTTGTTGTTTATTTTATTTTTTCGAAGAGATATATTTAAAAAAAAGCATTGTTTTGCTTCATTAGTAAAATTTGAGTCTTCTTACACCCTCTGAAAATATAAAAAATCACTACAATATGATTTCTAGAAGCTTTTATCCCAGAAAAAAAATGTTTTTTTTTTCACAAAAATTATTGAAAATTACAATTAACTCTGCTGGGGGTCTCTCTATTTTTATTTTTCAAAAATTTTTTTCAATATATGTATCCTTCAGCTTAAAATCTATCATTTGAGCCTTTGTAGGATTTCCAGAACCTTCCAGAAGTCGAAATATTCACATTTAAAGAAAATAAGTATTTTTGGCTATTTTTTTTAAAAAAACCCCATCGTCCTCACAGAATGTAATGGAAAATAGGCTCCCGCACCACAAAGGTTAAAATATTATTATTTTATGATACCATTCTATTTGCCCATTGTTTAAAAATGACCATCAAAAGCAATATTATTGTTATTTAAAAGTATACAATATTGATATCGTTCTGTCAAGTTGTTTTTTTTTTGCTCTTTTGATGGCAGTTACAATAGCAGCAACCAATGAAATGATTGATTAAAAAATATGTAAATTACCTTAGAAAATTCGTAAAATAATTGTAAAAATAACGAATTTATGGTTTATTATTATAGAGAATTGAATTTAAAATAAAAATCAATAACAAATTAATATAAAATTTAAATATGCCATAATATCTTTAGAAAAAAATTAATTCTCTGACAGAAAAGTAGTTGATTTATGCCCAGTACTAATCAAATTTATCCATAACATTGAAATTTAAAGAAACAAAGTGATTCCAAGGAACAATTTTATGGATGAAAAAAAACACAAGAAAGGTGTCCAAAAAGAGTGTAGCTCATTGGAAACTTACCTCCCCATATTCTCCGTAAATCCAAATAAGAGATGATTTTCCAACATCATTATCTTGAATAAGATCCCAAGTCGAGCATAGTTGAGGGAGTATATATGAAAATTCTTCCTTGCAGATTGGCAATAAATCTAAAATGTTTACAAAAGTTAACAAAATTTTGCGCACACCAATATTTTTTATGATACCTGAAATCCCCAAAATTAAAATTTTGAGAAAATTCAAATTAAAGAGTAATATAATTATGATTAATAATTGTTATTATGAAAGAATCTGATTTCAGGCTCATAAAAAAAAATTTAAACCTTGTGTTTAAACTTAAAATGACCTTACGCAAAAGACAAGCCATCTCCTTTTTATAAAACCTTTCTTGCAACTGAAGCCTAATTCCAATCTTATAAAAGCACATTTTACAAATTATAAAAAGACAGTTTTTACTTTTCTAATTGTGGAATGGCGAAAAAATATCAGAGAAAGTTGAAAAAAGATATAGTCAGAATCAAAAAAGGCTGACACGAATTAAGATAAAAAATATATTCATAAATTATGAGATTTTCAATGTTTTAAATCAACAATTTAAATTGTATGAATAAATAAATAAATATATAACAAAATATGACAATTTTTCAATAAAATCAAAAAGGAAACTTTGAAATGTTATCAACGTTTGTTTTTCTTGAGAATTGCTAGTTTTTCCTGATTTAACCCTTAAGATGAGTTATCTGGGAATTTAAAATTCAGCAGTTTTCTATTTCAAATGCTTTGCACATTTCTCCTTGGCATCTTTAATTTAATACGGCTCGTCTATTAGCATTTTTCGATTTTTATTTTTCCACTACCAGCCTGAAGTTCTCTTTTTACAAAACAAGCTGTGTTGGACCCTAACGATAACAGTCTTTAAAAAAAATGGATCTGATTTTAGAATTCACTCAGGATTTAAGATGTTAGAAAAAAGCAAGGAGTTAAAAATATTTCATAATATGGAATTCATTACAAAAATTCAGCGAGAAGTCTTTTGA
Source organism: Euphysa ruthae (assembly GCA_035046665.1). Lineage (NCBI taxonomy): Eukaryota > Metazoa > Cnidaria > Hydrozoa > Anthoathecata > Corymorphidae > Euphysa > Euphysa ruthae. The sequence goes on from JAUZNK010027909.1 coordinate 13,269, forward strand.
TCATTTATAGGCAGGGAAAATGCCCCACCATCTAACATTTTTCACAATAATTAGTTTTAGTGTTTTAAGTTTACCACTAGTGCAGTGAGATTCCGAAACCGTCGTACTAGTATGCATTTTGTTACGCCCTAAATATTATGCAATTGACCACGTGTTAATGACGTCATAAATCTGGCAGGACGGATTTTTTTTTGTTCAAACATAGGCACATTATATACCGCTGGAAAGATAATTTTAAATTGTGGAACATTTAATAAGACTATATGTTCAAAACCATGACCTAACAAGTCACCTATATTTTCTTAAAATAAAACTCGTTGTTCTTTTTTTATATCTGCAACCTCTTATGGATATGTGACAAAAAGCAACCTAAAATTTTAGAAGAAATAATCATTTTTGTTTAAAATTATAAATAAAAATATAACAGTTGCACAAAAAAAATTGGCCGATTAGGATGTAAAAGAATCAATAAAATGTAAGATAAATTTAATAAAATTCATTTTTATTTCTTACTGATGACAAACAGCAACCTAAAGTTAAAATAGAAGCAGTTGGCATAATATACATTAATAATTTTTATCTCTATCCAAGCATTAAATTAAAAACTAGACATAACATAAAAACTTCATTAAAAGACGTGAAATACTCACTATTAAACAAATTAATGGCATCCACTCTTCACCTGAGTCACCAGTGGAGCAAAAGTCAGAAACTTCCCAATCGCTGGACATGCAAACCCTTCCACCATCTGTATCTGAGTCAACCAATAATTGTTCATTTTCAGCATAGTAATTAACAATTGTATTCATATTTAATAGGTCATTAAACAACTCCAATCGTTTTATTCTCGACGTACATGTACACTTAGAATTTCGTGGCCTTTCCTTGTTTTTCTCGGTTTTCCTTTTTTCTGACTTTACTTCTGATATTACTTGTTCGCTTTCACTCTTGGCATCTTCGTAGTTCAAGGTTGTTTTAATTTTCTTGCCATAGGTGGTCACTGGGGGACGGTAAACCAAACTGGTGCAACTACATTTTGATTTTTGCACCATTTCCATCCATACATACAATAATCAAAATGTTCAAATTGAACTTGTGCACAGCTTAACCATATAAATAATTGGAAGTGAAATCTTTTGATGGCTTGGTAGAGTGAATCTAAATCTAGTGGAATTACGGTTGAAGTTTTGGTTTCCATGTTCTGATACAATTGATTTGTAGTTTGAATATAGCTCTCGTTTGGTTTACCAGAATACATCTATTTTAGCACAAATTCAGATAAATTTTCTATCACCTCTTCGTTTAGTTCTTGTTGCTCCCCAAATCCATCCAGTAAATTTATATTGAAAGGGTCACGAGTGAGTTTGTTCATAAAAGCAGTTTTTACGACGCAGCAAAAATAAGATGTAGTGTCTTCATGGTTTGAAAAATGAACTAAATTGACAACTTTGTTTTCTAAATGATATGTTTTTTCTTCCACTGTATATAAAAGAGGAATGTCGATATTATTAAGTCCTTCAGTGGTCTGTAAGTAGCGAAATATCAGTTGAATTAATTCTTTTTACCATTATGTATAAAACTTTGCCATTGAAATCCTTGTAACATATATTGGTTGAGCCCTTGTATCTTTGTATTTGGTCCCAAATATCTACGGCACAGTCTAGTCATAATGTGTTCTTTACACTATCATCTTTATAAATATTGTTTATAATCCCTATTTCGGTTTCTTTTGCTTCTTTTGGTGGACATGTATGATATGAAGCTTTCAAACCCGTTTTTGTACTTTTCTTTGTTTTAACAACCTAATTGCAGATGAGCCATCTATAAACCAAGAACAAACAATAGGTGTTGTGTTTACTTCTGCATCAGCATCTTCAATTATTAGGTTTCAGAGAGTTGACTTTTTTGATACTTGACAAAGAGTACAGACTGGTTGTGCAATCGCAAGAGGGACATTTGTTATCGGGTATTTAAAAGCAACTTCCAAGTTTATCGATTTAGATATTAAATCAAAAGCGTTTAAATCTTCTTTCACTATATCTATAGCTTTCACGGTCCATGTTTTATTTTTTTCTCCATGTTTAATTTTAACCTTTTTATTGGTTCGAAAATTCGAACGACGAGTCTTATTCCTTTTCTAATAAACGCAATATGATAAGAACAATATCGAGTGTGATTCTGATGATCGAAAGCAAAGGTCATATTTGATGCAATCTCTTCCTTATTGTAAGTGTCTTTCTACATTGCCTGCACGAACAGTGGATACCATGGCTAGCATTGATGATATATCCTGAAGATATGCCACAGTAAGATCTGCTTCTAATCTTGGTTCTGCTTCAATAGTTTTCTCTAGTCAAAAGACTGTCAAAAGATGACTGATCTAGAACACAATGGTTTTAGCATCAATACGCCATTGTTTTATACTCTCTGCAAGAATGACATTTGCAGATAAGTTTTTGTCTAACTCTTAACTTATGAAAACTGCACATCAGTAAAATTATAATTTCATATAAAGTTGTGAAGTCTAAATATTCTTTGCAAATCGGATACTCCGGTGGGTGTGGTGTCACCAGTAAATATTCGTGAAAAAATTTTTCAGTATTAAACACAGTTGCTTATCTGTTAAAGGGTGTCCAAGATCCTAGACATGGAAGTTCTAAACTCCCTAGCATATCTTTTGATAACAATCCTGCTAATGACCATGCAAAATCTTTGCTAATCGTTAGCCAATGACCACATCTTCGTTGTTTGTATCTGAGATGATGTTACCATGTATCCAAAATCATTTTTAACACAATGGTCATATATCGTAAGATAAATTGCATTGTATAAATCCGGATACTGCCAATGACTCAAGGTTTGTTGCATTTGTTCAGGTATTGAAGGCCGCTCGGCTTCTTCATCTTTTCTTACTTTTCTTTTGATCATATTACTAAATTATTTTGCTATGTGGTAATTAAACCACACCCTCGTAATATTGATATTGCATACATACATGGATTAATATCCGAGGGGTGAACTAAATGACATTTCCCAGTTGGAAAAAATGAGATGATATCCTTAAATTCTTCCATAATTTTTCTTTTTAAAGTAACAGTGTGTTTTATAACTGACTCTTCAAGACCTTGCGCTAAGCTAAACAAACATATGCCTTAAAAAAGATCGTGTAGCAGAAAGGGACATTTATCTTTAACTACTTTAATTTTAAGTTTGTAGTAAAATATATCTTAGTACATCCTGCTGTTCATCAGTTTCAATTTTACTTCCAGCAGTATAAGGATGTGCAAACCATAAATAAGACGACTGATGATAAAAAATAATTTATTTATTTATTTTTGTTTTACATGGGTTTACAAAAATTCAAACATTTCTGTTAAATATTTACAGCCATAAATGACATAAAATAATAAACTAGAAAAATTAAGGTATGTCTACAAAACCTAAACTTTGTACTTACTTAAGTGACATTACAATTCTCGGGAATCCAGTTTTAAATATTTTGTTTAAATATACTTAAATTTATACTCTCTTTCAGCAAATAAATCATAAGATTTTGCAATTATCAAAACAATAAGACGCTTAGCAGCTAAAAAACAGGTATATGATTCATCCAGTAAGTAAAAAATTTTCTTTTCCATTAATTTTGATTATGCTGTATCATATGAACATCTTCCAAGTCCACATTCATTATAAGAATTGTCATCTACATCACGTATTATGTTACAATAAAAACTAACCCTTTTAAATTTTTTTAAATCTTTCAGGCTCCCTTTTTTTTTGTACCTTACCATTAGTTTCCTCATAAATGACATGACTGTTTTTCTAAGGGCGAGTCAACTTTTCCATATTCTTTTTGAACCATTCTAATTTGAAAAAGCAATTAGTGCAACATTTTTATGTATTTTATAACTTTCTCTACATACCAAAACAATTTTTCTATATACTTGTGTATAAAATAATACTTGACGTCATCTTATGAAATATCGGCTTGACCAAGAAAATTCCTTTTCGCTAAACAAACTCCATCCTTCTTCTTTAAAACCCGATATTGCATCACTTTTTAAAATTTCTCAATTGCAAATTATAACATGTTTTTCTTTTTCGATGCATGACTGAGAAATGGTTCAGATGACATTGGGTACAACTGCACTAAAATACAATCCATCAGATACAGTACAGTAAAATAAGTAGAGTATTTTGCTTTAAATGCTGTTTCAATTAAAAGTATAGTTTTACAGACTTACGTTTAAAGATAATCTACGAATATATAGGGTTGTGATAAATATACAGTGCTCCCTCTTCTTTACATTGTTCAAACTAACGCTCTATTGTTTTCAAAACATTACATTATATTTCTTATAAAAATACATGCTTTTGTTTGTTTGTTTATATTTTAGAACATCAGTAAATATAAGGCTTTTCATAGGGAGAAGAGTGCTCCAGACGCGGTGCTGACATTTCATATTGGTTAATAAACATGACCCTTATATATTCGTAGATTATCTTTAACGCAAATATTTTTTTTGCAATAAAATATTCAAGATAAACAGTTGGTTATGTGGAACATAGCTATATGTACTGATGGTCTCAGTTTAGGTTTGTATTGTTATACAAAATCTATTGTAAAAAAATGTATAAGAGTGAAGTTTGGCCAAAATTATATGCCAAGATATGCCAAAAATTGCATTCAGAATAGACCAAACAGTAATAGATCTAAAGAAAGTAAACTATAAATATAAGCTATAAAGGCACACACGCGTTTTAAGAAAAAACAAAAGAAAAAACTTACTGAAGTTGATCATAATTCTTTATATATGTTTTATTTACTGTTTGAAAATTCTTTTTTAGCAAAAATAGAATGCTATTTGTAGAATTTATTGTATAAGAAACTTCTCTATAGAGGAAAGAATTTTGAAAATTTATTTTTATTGAGTTTATACACTGTTTACTCTTCTGCCTATAACTTTTATTAAATCAAATTAAAGCTCAAGCCTTCCAATAAATGTTTCACAATTTCTTTCCAACGGTATATGCCCCGTTTGAACAAAAAAAAAAAAAAAAAAAAAAAAAACCTGCCAGATTTATAACATCATTATAACATGGTCGATTGCATAACTAAGGCCTAAAAAATGCATACGACGGTTTTAGAATCTCACTACACTAGTAGTCAATAAACCTTACGCTTAACAAACAGTTACATAAAAAGTAAAACTTAACAAACAGTTACATAAAAAGTATAACTTAAAACCAAATACTAACATATCCACAGATCATAAAAAAAACAAAATATAAAATAGAATGCAAAAACGAATATAAACATAAAACGAGTGAGAAAAGAAAATTCAACCAATTAAGTTTTATCTTCAACAACCTTTTATACAAGTTATTACAAAAGAAAGTTTTTGATGAGTTGGTTGAATATTAGAAGCAACGTCATAGAAATTTATTCAACCTGAAGTTATGAAAAACTATGTCTAGAAAGTTTTAACTGAGAAAAACACTAAAATTATTGATACTTTCCTGGCATACAGATTTCACTAAATTTTCTAGCCATATTTTGATATTTTAGTAAGAGATTCTTCAAAATTTTTGATGATATTTCCTGACGAAATTTCTGACATAGTCGACATTGGTTTAACTTGAAAAAAATAAAAAATTAAATAAACAATAATGTTATCAAAATATACAGCAATAGTTGAAATATAACACAATGTGCTATAACATATGCGTTATATGTTATAAAACATTGTGCTGTAAAATAATAATTCCTTAAAGCAATTTTACCTTGAATTACCTCCAAACAGTAAGCTGTTATGCAATCAACCTCTAATTTTAACAACAATGCCAGAGATTCCATACATTTCTTTATTGTAAATGGGAATTTCTTTGCTATTTTACCAATTGATTGGGTTGCTTTTCTTGATATGATATTGCTAGTAGAATGAACATGTTCTCTGAAAAGTTAGCATTGTCATAAAGTAATTTTACCACTGCACATCTGAAGATATAACTCTAAAGTTTTAATTGATATTTATAGTACAAGAATTAATATTTTGCCACATCCTAACATCCAATAT
>JAUZNK010027920.1:0-19343 GCA_035046665.1 Euphysa ruthae
TGTTTAACATAACCATCTTTGTCATCATCAGCTATTTTATTCTTTATCATTTCACCTTCTCGTTTCATTTTATTTTTAGTTTCGTGCTTACTTCCTCTGTACTTTTCCTTTTCTAGTTCTATCTTTATTACCAATTTTCAGCTTTTGGCTTCAACCAACACCACTGCTGAGCTTTGAAATAACTATCCGTGTGTTACCTGTGGGCAAAGAAGGGATCTTGAGAAACGGGCGTTTTATGCGTGTAACGCCGAGTCGAATAAACACGGCATGGACAAGAATTTCGGTATAAAATTAAGTCACTGGACAAAAATTTAATACGAAAGTTAATTTAGCAGTAGATATCAGTCTGATTTTTGTGAGTTTTTAGGATCTCTCATGATATTTTTGATGAAAAATCGATTCAACGATCATTTTTTGTCAAAAAATTATATTATCAAAATTTTAAGTTTAATTGGGCTGTAACCATGAGCAACACATTTGTGCAAGATTTTCTTACTCTCAGAACAAACTTTTTATGCATAATCTGCAGCAACTTCTGTTTTTTTTGGCTGATTTCCAGGAAGTTATTTTTATTCAAATTTTTGATCTAATTACAATGAATCTTGAATACTTGATAATGGATTTTAAATAATTATGTGAAGCTAGACTAAAATTTATAAGTATAAATTTAATACCTGAATAATAAATATTGACCTTCTTTAAATAAATCTGTTTTATCAATATTTATAGAATATATTTTTTTTAATTATTGAAAAAATAATCAGTCTTATCTTATGCCTTACGAAAATCAGGGTGTAGCACATTATACCAAATAATTTTTGTTAGAAATTTAAATTTACACAATTTTTTTGGTTTGAATAATTCAATTTATGATGAAGAACTTGATACTAAACTTTGTCAAATGCCTTTTGACATCAAGAAAACTCCTGGTTTCAATAGAAGGACCGTCACATGACTTATAAATATCGTCTAGAAATTAATTGAGAAACACTAAAATCACCACTTCTAAAAGCAAATTGGTGTTTTGAAAGAATCTGGTTTTTTTATGGTAGTGTTCATGTAAATCAGTGTTATATTCACAAGGGGAATAGAGGACCACCATCGTTGTAGTGGGGTTGCCGTTAAATAATGCAATAATTATTCTATCGTTGATTTTTACTTCAACGAATGTCCCTTCTACTTTGTTGTCGATAATAAGTCATTTTCATTTCGCCATGCTGAAGAAGTAATAGAATAACAGTGTAATGTTTGAGTTGTTCAATATTTGGTTCATCTTCAAGACAAATTTTGTAGTCGACTATTCCAAGGATATTTATTTGTTGCTTAGTTGCAATCTGTGTTACGAAGTCAAATTTTAGAAAATATTGTCTGCTCGGAATTTCAAGTCTGACCCGCCCTTCCGAATTTAGAAGCAGACTGTCATTTGTCTCTTAGAGTTTAAGTAACTCAGTTACCCAACTAATGGCCCTAAATATTAACCAAGATGTTTGCTTTTCCCCCTAAAATCAGCGTGGTATGTCTAAAACCAAAGTACATATGATAGTACTTGCTGAAAGATAGATCTACCATGCTCTCCATGGCTTCGTCGTAATCCTGACATGGATGGCTTATGAGTGCCAAAAGGCTGCTCATGATTTGATTCGGGATGGATTATTTCTATAAGAAATAATATAGCAATCCGATATTTCTTATTTCGCAGCTCACCTGCATATCCGGAGGCCTCTCCCCTATTCACCAACTGGGGACCCACTGAATGGTCTTTAATTTCTTACCTTAAAAATAGCACAATTTATGATTCCAACTTTTTAGAATAAACATTATATATAACATTTATTTCAACCAAAACCATAACATTTCAGATTAATAGTTTGTACATTCTTTCTTCTCTAAAAAAATTCTAACGCATTTATATTTCCAATAAAATTTTTTTTTTTATAAGCACTTGCTTTTTTTTTCACTATCACTTTGATGTTGGCATGCATATTTTAGCTTTTTTAAAACCCACAATAAATTAATCTATTTTAAATAAACGTTTCTTTGATTTCATAACGCTATGATTTTTATTTTGGTAAGGTGGTTTGAGACTCACTTTTTTTTCAGTGCAAACAAATTATAATTCCGAAAAATGTAGTAATTTAAAATAAAAGTAAAAAAATTATTATAGATATTTTAATTTTTTTTATATATGATTTATCAAGTAGAGGGAATGTGCATTAAATTAGGTGTGAAATTTTGATCATCACTTCAAAATATTTCAGTCGAAAATATTTTTTATAGCTACTGAGAACTTTTGTAAAAAATAATTATTAGGAAATTAGTTTCATTGCAAAAAATCAGGGTAACGCAAATTTGTACCGTTTGAGAAGCAATAATTTAACAAGTTCTGAAGAAAAATATAAACTATTCTTTTTGTAATAATAAAAGATTGTGCAAGCATACATTTGTGCGCTTTATTATCACGTTTCCATATCTAATTATAAATATATGATATATTTTTATAAAAAACTATATAATTATCAAAAAATAGACATGAAAATATAAAAGGTATAAACAAATCGTAAAATAAAAAGTCACAAAACCTTTCAAAAAAAGTTAGACTCATGTTAAAATCGATACAATTTCAGAAAAAGAAGTATTAAGCTAATCCTGAATCTTTCAACATCCCGTAGAATACTCCTTCTTTATTTGTCATTAAATTTGTTGGTGAATCGAACTCCTTCACTTCTCCATTTTCAAGTACGAGTATTCTGAAATGAAAGAAAAATTGTGATTTTGCTGAATAATCATGGCCAATTTATATAAGAGTTATATCAAATTTTGGCACACATTCACATTTGACGCATGTTGTAACAGTGATTTTCTTGATCTAAACCGCAATTATAACAAACCCAAAAGAGTACGGACTTGACACTTTTATCTCTTAGATCCAATGGTATAGAAAAATAACTAGATAGCGGACTCCACGGGTTTTTCGGATGAAAAGTGAAGCCACAAGAAATGACGTCATTTTTAGGTTGCCATTATTATATCGGGCAATACAAAAATATAACAAGCAAATTTAGGCCAGTGTGGTAAAGAAATTACAAATTTCCCATGACTATTATTATGGTAGAAAAAAATAAAATTAGTGTATAAACTATAATATAGGAAAGGCAAGGACATGAAACAACTTTTTGATGGTAACTTGGTAAAAAAATACTATGTGTATATATTTTTTATTCCAAAATTTTGATCTGCAACAACGTTACAGAGTAAATATAATTTCTCTAAAAAAACTTTCCATCTTGAAGAGAGCGACAAATTCTAAACACAAAAATATTACTAAATATAATTTTCTAGTTGCAAAGATTCAAAATTATTTTCAAGAAACATCATTAAAATTGTTATGAACAATTCTGGATATCATATCAAAGTTTAATGACAAACAAAAAGCGCCACTTTCAAAAAATTAAATACACCATGATATCTAGGTCAGCTGTGTGATGATATTGAAAAAATATATACAAATTGTTAGTGTGGATATTATACAACGACTAAATGATTTCTTTTTACACTAAAAACTTTTCAACTCAATTTAAAAGAAACTAAAGGAAATTCTTTAAAAGTTTATCACTTATAATTGGTAGTAAAGAGACTAAAAACATAAAAAAAATACAACAGTGTTTATAGGCACTTTAAATGAGTGTATGTATAATAACTGACATTTTTTTATATATGAATGAATATGAACAAACCCCTTCACAATAATAATTTCTAGAAGGAGACGAAAACCTAATACCAAAATTTACCAACTATATACTTTCATAATTGTAGGAATTTATTGATAAGGAGATCAAAACCTAATGGATACGTGTTTAATAAATTTTGTCAACAAATATCATAGAAGCCAGCCAAACATTATAATCCTTTAAACATCAACAGTTTATTTGTTTGCTGTCTCAAACCAATTGAGGAATTTTTCATCACTTTACTGGAGGGGTAATCTTGACCATACCGCAGTAAGCCAATTTGCAAAAAGTATCCTGCAATTCTCTTGATGAGTTGACTGGAATGCAAATCTTCATTAACAGATGTAGACTAAATGTCATGTCGGTTTAATTCTGAAAACAGTTTTTCTGGAACTAACTCATTACTGACACTGCACACCATTTTCTGCTTTAAGTTTTTGTCTGTTGATATTCTTGGATTTGGATTTTTATAGTCATTGTCACTGACATGATAACTAAAAAACTTGCTCGCATACCCTGAAAATAGAAATAACATCGTTATGTGGAATAATAAGACCACCTCGATCTTTAAATCGGACTATCGACAAGGACGATTGACCATAGCTATATTCAAAAGTTGACGAATTCATCAAAGAGTTGGCACAAACAGTACAAGTTATTAATTTCATTAACCTTCGAACAATAAAACCAGAAATGTACCCAAGAACTTCATCCTTAAAATGGGACAAATTAAAATTTTGACAATACATGGAAACTTCCTCGAGATTGCTTTCATCCTCCTCTTGATCGATCTCCTCTACAAGAGCTGTTCATCTGCTCCATTTCAGAGAAAAGATTGAGCCATTAGAATTTTCTTCAAGTGTAAAACAGTTTGAATGTTTTGACCCCACAATTTAATTTCTCATTAGAATTCTTTTTAGAGATGGTTTTAATTGAAACACGTCCGGGTTGTTGTTAAAACCTTTTCTTCCTCTGATACAAGCAAATAGTAGCTCCAAATGATCCTGTCACAACTGATATGTTAGAATGTACTGAAATGGATTTACTGGAAGTGTAAGAAGTTCATCTGCTAGTGCTTGAACACTTTTAGTACCAACAATCAAACCTAGGACAAATATTTTTCTCCTATGCCGAAGAAGTAGTTAGAATCAGTTAACTTACTTAGATATACGATAGCATCATCTAAGGATTGTTTCCAGTAGTGTTGTTCACTGAGACGCAATGGTTTTTTGAAAGATTTTCCATAAGGACTTCTGGAATTCAGCATGTCAAACAGTTTTTCGACAACTCGGATGAAATAGAGGGTTCCTTCTGCTCCTTTGAATGATGGGTGGTTTGACAACATTAAAAACTCAATGGAACCAGCAACAGAACTACTAAGAATATTTAGTCGGAATAAAATTCGCACGTTTTAAGGCAACTGTCCATTTTTTTAATAACTTTTAATTCTTCAGTGTGAATTTATGAAAAGACTTTGTGCCACCTTTGATGTATCTGTCGGTACAACCATACGCAACACAAGAACTAATCATAGTTCAACTGTTTTTCATAAACAAAAAACTAAACAATCAACAAAAAAAATTTGTAATTGTTTTTAGATTACCACACAATCACAGCACAATAATATAAAAATGGTTTGTTTGTCTTTTTCCCGAAATATTAATGGCGAATGAAGCATTACGTCATTTCTGGCGGCTTCGCTTGTTTTTCCCGAGTCCGCTATCTAGTTATTTTTCTATATCATTGCTTAGATCAAGCAGAGAAAATTTGTTTATTTTTTTTAATTTCAAAGTATAAGTCTATTAAGTCTTAACCAAAATATAAAACTAAAGTTGAACATACCAATGGTGTATCCATATTTTTAATTGCTTGTGGGATTTTTTTTTTTTTTTTATTAATATGTTGTCTTAATGTCGTGTAAGTTTCATATTATTTTGACCATGATTGTGGGTAAATCTACGTACCTCTCGAGCCTTTATTACATTTGAGATGAATTTTCAAGATAGAAGCAGCAAATTTTTTTAGCAAACACTCAGCGAATCCGGAACTACTTTTCTAAGCGTTAGTAGTAAAACTAAATCAGCTTTTTCAGAATAAATAGCTGTCGTCTGTAATATCTATTTATTAACATTGATCTAATATTAAAACAAAGTTTGCGAGGAACGGTTATTGTAGAGCAACTGTTTTCAATTTTGCGCAGTTCGTAAATGGCAAACGGTGTATTCAATTTTCTTATTAGAAATCAATCTTATAATATAAATAAGTTAATCATTGAAAAAAGTACAAAGATAAAAGTATAAAAACTAATTTTTCTAGGTCATAAAAATACAGCTTAAAATTCATTGAAATTTCTTAACAAGAGCACTTTTAATATCCTTTGAAATAGATTTTTTTTATTCTACGTGTACCCCTGATTTTTGATAGCGTCTTCACTGTTACTTTAGCAGATGTAAGTTAGGTTTTTCTAGCCATTCTTTTCTTGATTTCGAGAATAGTAGCTTTTGATTTCCTTGAATCTGGCACAAAACAATGAATAGAGACATAAAAAATGAAAATATCTCAAAATTCATTGTGAATAAGCAAATATAACAAAATCTACCTATCATAATCCAAGATAGTTTTAAGTCGATGTGCAATACAGAGTACTGTACTATCTTTAAACTGTGTTCGAATAACTTCTTGAATTAAAGCATCCGTCTCAAGATCAACTGATGACGTTGCCTCATCTAGGATTAAAATTCGACTTTCTCGAAGAAGAGCACGAGTAAGACACAATAACTGTCGCTGACCAACACTAAAAAAAAAAGTAGAACTTTTGTTGGCAGTCACTATAAAGTCCACTAGAATTTGTATGAAAATCCCCAAATATAAGCACATTGATTATTACTTATTTGTAACGCCAGAATTTAAAAAATTGTGAACTCAGACTTTATCAAATTTTTGTATTTAATAAAAATTAGTTGGCTTGCATTTAGCATAAATCTAATTCAGCACTAAAAATAGGCAAGCATATTAATTAGATTAGATGTTAATTAAATGGTAGTTATACAAATAAATACTTTAAAGAAGATAACTCCATAAAGGTATGTAAAAAATATATACATTCCAGGTGCTTTGCAGGAATCTTGCCTTAAAGCCACCTTGAAAACAAACCCAAAAATTTTGAAATTTTTTGTGTTTCAAAAATTCGTTTTTCCTCTTGTAATATATATGCATTAGACATCGCTTTCGCCTAAGTATCATAGAAATATAATATTTAACTGATGATAGAAAGAAATGTGAAAAAAAGAATTTAGGCAAGAATTCAAGTTGTTGCCAAATGAGCCCTAGCTGCAAGCTCGCTTTTTTGCTTTTGCAAAAATAAATTTCCAACCTTATGTTTTCACCACCTTCAGCAACTTCATGAGATAATCCGTCAGGTAGATTTAGCACAAAAGATTTTAAGTGCGATGTTTTTAACACCTTCCAAAGAATCTCATCGTTGAATTTGTCAAATGGATCAATATTAAATCGTAGTGTACCGGAAAATAATATAGGTTCCTAAGGAAATAAATAGTACAACATGATTGGATTAGAGAAACAACATTTAATGACTCATACGGCTCCAAGAAATTATATTGTAAATAAAAAACAACATTTTTCAGACAAAACTTTACCGTAAGTTTTTGTACAAATAGGTTAATACGATGAAAGAATAAAAATTTTGAGCATGTTTTGGTGAAAAAAATTACTTTATCTAGGCTCAGGACCAAATAAGAGTTTTTGACTTCTATTAGGATCTAATTAGGATCAAGTTCTCAAAAACGAATATCTTGAATTAGTGTCCATGTGGGAAATCAACATTTAATTTCTTGTCTTTAAATAAAAACGGGTGTGCTATAAACAGTGAATTAAATTGAAACGTAGCATTAAGTCCTTAATTTTTGGTTAAAATATATTTTTAATTAAAAAACAACATTTTTCATTTTACAATATGTATACGATGTACCATAAAATCATCTTTTTTGTATAAAATATTCTTTCAATAGATATCATAAACCCACCAAGGGGATAATATCTCCATACTTTCCATACTTCCATTAACAAATTACTTTTTACTACCCCCTTAAAATATCGTAGAATTTCAAAATAAAAAAACAAGAATAAGAAGAAATGGTTATTGACTTTTCATAAAACATCCGATTTTGTTTATAATAAAATGTTAAAACAATAGATGTTTAAGAACGTTCGACTAGAATGTTGATGATTCGGTTGTTTAATGTTACAATTAAATTTAATTGTAATGTTTACTAGAAATGACTCCTATATTCTTCAGAATAAGCCGTGGAATCACGAATGCGTGTATTCACATTTCAAATATCAACAATCGAATAAATTTTTAATTTTATGTCTCGTCTAAAAATATAGATGGAAATCTGCGTATCAAGAAACGAGGTGAGTAAAATTACTTATTTTTTCTTTTTTCAATTGATCTACAACATATAATTCATCTAAATGTTTAATTTCATCTAAAAGATGTTTTGCTTAGTTTATGGTTTAACCCATTTTTGACATTGTATTTCTCTGATTTTCTGGTGTTTTCAGAGGGAAAATCAGAGAGTTGGACAGAAACAGTTTGATTTTTGGTGAAATATTATACTGCAATACACCAATGATACTTTAACCATTTGAAGAAAATTTCCCTTAATGCAATAAAATGGGAGTCAATTTCTTGTTAAACAACTTTCTCTAAAATAATCTTCCTGCAACGATTTCATTGTGCAAAGAACCCAGTCATTAGCCAGATAAAATCTTTGCTTTTAGGATGTACGACAAGAGGCGAATATGGTGGTCTATCAAATGCTGGAAAGTGCAAAATATAGAAGCAAAACAAGCGGTCAAAAAAGAAAAGAACATTCAGAAAGAATGTGGCGGGAAAATTTGAAGACTAATAAGAAACGGTATGAACTATACAAAGTAAAAAAAGATGCTACAGGGAATGAAAAACCAAGCTGAGAAAAAAAAATAATAACAGCCGTTGTGACTGATGAGGAAACCTCGAATACAGTTTCTTTAACAGATATACAAGTAAACCATTCTCCACAAGACAAACGCTGCATCATAGTTTACCCCCCACTGACAGTCGTTTGCCTAACAGTACCCCCACAAGAAAGTCAGGTTCATTGTGTAGAAAAGTTGGTAGAAATTATCACATAAAGTTTCTATTTTAAAACAGCAGTTATGGTAAACCCCAAAAGGATCTCAATGACAACGAAAATAGTGGGTCACAGGATTTTTTGCATGAACCGACATTAGCTGCACAAACCCAGCTCGTAAAGATAATGTTTACCTAGGCATCGTCGATGCTACTTCGCTACAAGCAACTACTGTAATTGCTGTGGGTATTATGTCGTTTCCTTGATATCGCTCAACGGTTCGTAGAAAATTGATATCCATGATTATTTTTAACACCCTTTTCAGAAACTGCCAACATTTGCTCAACTATATAGCTTTGTATCACGCAAAGAATATTATTACAAAAACAACGACATTCCGTACGGTTCTTGGGTTTGTGAAATATGCGAAAATTGTATTTTGCAATTGAAAGGACTAAACTATTAACAGGTGTGCCGACTGCGATCTAATAATCCTCACGATTTCGTTGAAAATTTGTCTGCAATCCAGAAAATGAAAAATGTGTATTGGATGATTGGTCAGGCTGCTGCGTTGATGTTATTCAACTTGGAAAATGAATGGTAAATCAAAACGCATATAACAACAACTGCCAATCATCTGAATACGCTGATGAAAAAACCTTTTATTTCACAGGAAAAAAGCAGAAAAAAAAGAATAAAAAAGTTCAAAATAATTGTGCGCTTTGAAAATGTTACGGAAACATTTAAAGAACCAAAGTTGTTCGCTGTTTACTGCGTGCTGTTATCTTAGACTGGGAAATGATGCAGTTAAACAAAAATAGAAACTTCAAAGGCTATAACCAACGTTTCGTTTCAGACCACTCAAAAGGGAGTAAGCTCTATCTTTCAATATTTTAAGATCAAATCAATATCGTCAGATAAAATTTTAAAACCCCATTAAATTATCAAATTTTCCGTCCGATGAAAATATTAATGAAAAAAATAAGAAAAAAAAAGAAAAAGCGCTAGATATTTGTTTATTGACGTAGTATACTTCTGCGAAAAAAATTTATAAATTCTTGAATGATTATAAAATGATTGATTTACGTACTTGAGGTATAATTGTGATTTTTGACCGTAAGGTTTTTAAGGAAATAGAAGAGATGTCGACGCCATCAATTATAATACTACCGCTAGCAGCTTCTACTATGCGAAACAGTGCATTTGCTAAAGAAGATTTTCCTGCACCGGTACGACCCACAATACCAATCTATTGAAATAAAAAAATATAAATTGTCTTTTCAAGTTTGAATTTTTTTCTTGCATTGTAGCATATTTAGCAGATATATGAGTAAAACATTTTCCTTCAATGTTAATTCTATTTTTTATTTTTTACGTTGTTTTCTTATACTTGATTTAACGAGAAATAAAACTTTTAAAAAATATTACAGTAAATTTCATATGAAAAAGAGATACTAATGCAAAAAAGCAATCGACCAAAACATTAACGCCTGTTGATAAAACCTCGAGCATGTATTGTCTCACAAATGAAGAACACAAAAAATTTCTTGCCGACTCCACAACATCCAAGTGTCAGATAAAAAAATGAAAGATGGAATTAACATTAAAGAAAATGTATCCTAAAAGAACAGCAAAAAGAAGAAAAAATTATAAACAGAATGGTAACGAATGGAGAAAATAAATGTTTCTTTACCTTGAAAGATCGCTTTTCAAAAAAAAGCTGTCAGTAAGATTAATAAATCCAGCAAATAATGAGCTGGGTACAATTAATAAACAAATTATATGATATCAACGCAAAACTAACCAATGCTTGGGTTCAATCAATTAAATAATACAGAAAGCGGACTTAGATGGTATAAAGAAGTAAAGAAAAAACAGTGCTACAAGTTTATCATTTTCGAATTTTTACCCATCTATCACCGAAAGTTTTCTAATCACCGCATTAAAATTCACTTCCGAACCAGTTATTATAACAAATGATTAGAAAAAATCATACTTCAAGTTACATCACTATCCAATGCAATATAAGGATTGTTAACTATCAAGACATAACACTGAATTTAAATGATTCATTTCATCGACCCTACCACAAGCCAAATACTGAAATAAACTATGTCCATAAGGAATCTAGTCATCTACCCGATATTTTCAAGCAACTGCCAATCTGCATGAGTCCCGTCTATCCATATATCCTTTTGTGAAGAAATAATTTCGCAACATATCTCGACCTATGACCAAACATTAAGCGAGTCTGACTTATAGCCATAAATTTAGATATAACCAAAAAGATAGTAAATAAAAGTGAAAACACATGAAAACACAGGCGTAAAATTATTTGGTTTAATCCATCCAATACTAATAACGTAAAACGTAAAGGTAGGTTAATATTTTCTTGATATATTAGACAAATATTTTACAAAAAGTCATAAATTATATGAAATTTTCATATTCTAACTCCGTTAAAAAATAAGTTAAAGTTTCATGCTAACCATGAAATCCATCATCAACTTTCATAACCAGAAAATAACTTACCATAATACAGAAAACATCAAAAATACTTGCAGCAGAAACTTGTAACTGCGGAAAAAGATATAATTGCCCTTTTGATCAAAAATGGCTAACTAGTATAAAAGAAAAGGTGTACATCGGTTTATGTGAAACTTAATTTAAAATCCGCTTCTCAAATAACTTTAAATCATTTGATTTCGCTAAATACAAAAATGATACGGAGCTCTCTAAAGAATTCTGGGAATTAAAAGACTGAAACACTTCACTCATAGTGACATGGGGAATCATAGATCAATACCACTTTATAACCCCAACTCTAAAAGATGCAGTTTACGTCTCAATGAAAAAGCGGAAATTGTAATGCACGAAGGTGATAATCTGTTGAACAAAAAGAGTGGTGTAGTTTCCAAATGTAGATACCTAAATAAGCTTACCCTCTAGCAATTTGATTCCAAAGACTAACCTGACGTCACCTAACTGCCCATCAAAACGATGATCTTATTACATTGTACATTTATAACGTATTTCATCTTGTAAATTAATTCGCTGAGGACCGTCGCCACTGGCGTGAAACTTAACGTACGAGAATAAGTTGTATTTCTTCGACTACTTAATAAAAATGCATATATATGTATTATATATATATAGTTTATATATTCTCATTCCATATACTAGTTTTCTAGCATTTATAAAACAGTTTTACGCAGTTTCTTTTTCTTTTTTTTGACTCTTTAATGTTTATATTTTAAGTTGTATTATGAATGAATAAATTTAAGAAAAAGGAAATATCATTTACTTATGCTCCCAAACACACAGCCTGGTTGCTTATTATCTACTTCTGTATTCGTGACATTGAACACATTTCATAAAAACATGAGGAAGAAAATAAATTAAAAGTAGAACGAATAGCAAACATATTTTTCAGATAATCAAAACAAAGCTGTAAAAAAATTTAAGTTGATAATTAAAAACATTTTTCTAAATAAAATTACTATCAGTTTACCCTAGTTACCCCGGGCTTATTTAAACATACAAAATGAATATGCATAAGACAAGTGTGAATATGTTACTAATAAAGACTATGAAAAATTACAAAGTTGGCACAATTGAAAAATTTTTACGCAATATCAAATTTTCCTATTTTCTGGTATCAAGGAGCATAACTTCAAATTGAATCAATCTTTTCAAACGAAATTTGGCATAGTTGTACCTTGACATATAAAAAACAAAGCAAAAAAATAATATAATATTTATCAAATTTATGTGATGATAATTCATAATTTGAAACAACTATTCAATTAGATTTGGATTGTTCAAATAAGCACTTTGTATTAGAAGAAACAAAAATATTAACAAACAAACTAAAATGATTTGACGCAGAACACGGCGAAATGAAATAAATATTGCTGAAATGTAGACAAAACCCAGAATATCTTCAATCGCTTGGTCTGCAGTAAGCTTTCTTTTTGACATTATGTATATTAATATTTACGAAAAGAAGATGCAAATACAAGTCAAGTAATTGAATGGGGTGAGAAAAACACATGACAAACTAATATTATGATAATTGACTTCATCGACATCATTTACGATAAAATGATATTGTGAAAAAATGCCTTTTCGCACAAAATTGAACAATTATTTAGGTAAAAAACAATATCTCTCTTAGTTGGTCAATAAAACAGTATTTGTAGAACAATGCTGATTCAAAGAATACCATAATGTAAAATTAAATTCACAATGAACAGCTATTCGGGGTGATAAGGAAGTGGACTGCTAACCTACTGAAAACCGAAATGCGAAAACCGTTGCCGACAAACACACCGCTGTGGAAAAAATTTAAACTTGGTGAAAATAATCAAATCAATATCTGATCCGGTATAGAAATTCAGAAAAACTCATAAAACTTCAGACCGATGGTCTTGTCGGATAAACAACACCGGGCAAAAGAATAGGGACAGGGGCCCAATGAGCTATTTACCCTAGCTACCCTGGTCAGGGTAGCTAGAGTAAATATTTCAATATTTTCTTTAGATTAAGTGGTTTTTAGTATTGAAAAACTCACATTTGCTACCATAAAGTAACATAACATTTTAAATTGCTATTAACAACATCCCACTCATTAAAAGTTTTAAGTCACATTCTTTCTGAGAATCGAATATTTAAAAATCGAAGCCGGAAAATTGCCTCACGGAAAATTGTCCCCACCCACTCAAGAAAATTGCATCCCAGAAAATTATTAAAATTTCGAAATCCAAAACAGCGCGGTATTTAATCACATGGACACTTTTTCTATAATTTTCACTTGGTAAAATGCAAATTCATTCCATTCGGTAAATAAACGATTTTCGCCAATTAAGTCTAGAAATTCCGTAATAGTTTCATGTTTGATAGACAGTTACTTGACTTTTATGTAATTTTCCCGGCCTATATCAAAAATAACAATAAAAACACTTGATTGATGTATACATATATCAATATATATTATATCGCCCTATAAATTTTATTGTATTTTAGTTATTTCTGAAAATGAAAAGGTAAAATATTATCTTAACATTTGCGAATCAAATTCTCATTATATATTTATCATTACCGCAGTTTCTATTAAAACCCATGCGCAAATTAACAGCCAGCTAAAAACTCATTTAACAAACAATCTCATACACAATAAAACGTATTTCGGATTCAAATTGAGATGTTGGTCCTTTAATCTTAAAAATAGGGTCATAAAACCTTTCTTGTTACAAGCAAAATGTTATTTTGATGATTCCAAAATAATTCCAAGATAAAAAATAATAAAACATATAAAAAGCATGTAATATAATAAGAAATTTTTCATTTCAATGAAAGATCAACAAAAAAAATATGCAATACCTCTAAGATACTGGATATTTTCTCTATTTGCAAAGTCGTCCACAATATTTAAGACCCTCTTTTCATTATTCAAATGTCTCATTTGAATAAGAGGTGAATGCCCTCCTTCTGCCGGTACAATGTCCAATCGATCAAGTAAGTGACTTGGAATTTTTTTAACAGTCGCAGAAATTTTTGATGAAACAGAAAAAAGATTTTTTTAATTTCTTTGAAAAAGATCTTTTCTCTTTTCATGTTAGATAAAAAACTATAAACAAAAGTAAACAAACAAAGTGATTTTTGTGAATTATTTGACATTACAAAAGAGTTTCAATTTTTTAACAAAGCTGTTTGTTAAAATATTTATTAAATTAATAACGTAAATTTATTTTTACACTATTTGAAACCTTTAGTTTTTATTTCATTTATTTATATTTTCTGCTACAAAAACTTACAGCGTAAATAAAAACGTAAATAAAAATAATTTTTTATAAAGATATATCTAAAAATAATCTTTTAAAATTGTTCTTATTTATATTAATTATCTCAAATAATATTTATTTCAAATAATTTCTATAACGTGTGCATAGTTTCAGGTTCCGTCACTTACAATTATGGTCAACCTGACGATGTAATTGTTTTGATTTTAACTTTAAAAAAAGAACCAGCTTTTGACATAAATTTCAGTAAATATCTCAACACGAAAGAATTTCTGGATAAAAAACAAGAGGTGTTTAAATAATTCAATCCAAAGCTATGCTGCGTGGAAGTCGTCAATGTTTCTCTGGATAATTCTCCCGCATGCTCTCGTGTAAAATGCCAAAAAAAGAGTGATAAAATGTGTTCACTGCGGTCGAGCCACAAGATCCGAAAAGTGTGGGTGTAAATTCGAGTGCTTTATAGAGTTTAAAGATCTTTTATCTTTATTTGCTGAGGTTTTTTCAAATTTTTTCGCGGAAGATGCTTTGCAGCATTGCGAAATCTTTAAAAATTTGGAGGAAAAATTGTTGTTTCTTAAAAAAACAGACATTGTCTATAACTTGAATAACAAATGTGCAACTAAAATGCAAAAGCACGACAATTGAACATGAAGATTATAAAACAATTTTTTTTTGTATCTATGTAGTTTTTTTATTGGTATGCATTTTATGAAAGAAATTTTTTGTTATATAACTTGAATTTGGCTCCTTTAAAAAACTCTTTAAAATGTACCTAATATTGACACGATTAGTTATAAATAAAACTACATACACTTTTTTTTATTTGTTATCTAGAAATCTTATAGTTTATATTTTGTTCAACATGAAATTATATTTGTTGCTGGTGAACTGTTATTTATACTTGCTGAACACCTGCCAAGATTTGGCTAATGGGTGCATTTAAAAAGAAATCTAACAGTAAAAAGAAATATGGAGGACTGGGTCATCGATTCTCGTACCTCTGCATGCTAAGCGAGCGCTTTAAACGTAAGGTGATAATAATATAGAGATAGCTAAAAAATTCGATTTTTTCTAATTTTTGGCCGTTTAACCGTATCCCTAATATAAAAAACTAGTAGATCGGACCCGGAGAGCTCAAAATTTGAATTTTTTTTTTTTTTTTTTTGTGGATGACAGAGCGAGAAATACATCGGTTTATTTTTTTTTAATTTATCTGGTTAAATGCTAATAGCATATTAATCTTTAAATTGTTTTAGGAATTATGACTTAGCAGACTCCACATTTATGTTAGAAGTTAGGTAGTCTCCTCGATTAAAAACAGTAATGCTAATTTACCACACCAAACTATCGCGCAAATGGATAAACCTCCATTATTGATTAGCAGGAAAATTATAAAAGAATTTACGCGTGTCAAAGTGATTGTGCCACGTCATGTGTGACATACTGGAGAGAATATATGAATGATTTACCATAGCAGACAATGAAATAAATTTTAAACGCTGCTGAAATTTTAGTTCACTAATAAGACCTTAAGGCTTTAATAAAATAGGTTTCATAAGTTATCAACGAGTTTTACTCGACTAAAGTTTCTCTTTAACCTTATTTGGGGTGGGTAGTAGGTGGTGGGCAAATTTACCCACCCCCACCCCTAATTAAACCTTTGCTCAAATTTATTAAGATTAAAAAACAGCAACAATTTTAAGACTAAAAACCCTCTAGAAATTTTTTTATGGGGTTTTTGTTGAAAGAGGTAATCAAAAATTTCAAAATTTTTTTTGTACTTTTAGTTAATGGAATTCTTTTTTCCTTCTGCAATGTCTTCTTATTTATATAAATTCATGAATAAATATTTTGAGATTTTTGGTAGTAATAAATTGTAAATTTTGCTAAAAAATAATTAAGTCAGCAAAGATGACGTCATAACAGACAATGCTGTCATGATTTTCTATATCGACCGGACTGTATTTACTTTTTAAGTTTCAAGCATCAATTTGAAAAAATAAAAAAGAAATGTAATTTCTTTGAACAACTTTTTTCAGGAAAAAAAAAACAAATTTTTTTTTGAAATTTTGGATCTTTCTTAAAACTATCTGAAACAAAATTTATTGAATACAAAAACTTATTAAGTATTAGCTAATGTTATAAAATAACTATTTACTTGGTTTTAAGTAATAAAAAAAAAAAATTCTGAAAAAAAAAACCCTCATCAAGTCTCAACAAATATGCTGATACTAGGAAAGAATGACCTCATATTAGATAACGCCATTATGATTTTTTATAAGTTTATGAATTTTTCTATGTACCTGCCAACTTTCAAGTTCATACGCCTTACTAATCAAAAAAAAGTAGGGGTAATTTTACCACCACCCTTTTACGACTTAAAAAAAGTCCACCCTAAATAGGGTTTTAAATCACTTATACATAATAAATCAAGCATTGGGAAGTAATAAATGTAATAAAAAAAATATATATATATATAATAAAAATAAAAAACCTTATCAAGTTAAGGCGTATTTAATAACAAAAATACCGAGAATGTAAGCTTAATTAGTTGAACTGGTTTCAAATTAATCGACTTGATTGACTAGGTTGCTTGAAAAAGTTGTGAAAATATGTATTACTTAATTAAAGAGTAATCAACGTTAATAAATAACATAATTGCATATAAATAAATTTTTAAATATATTTTATGTAAAACCATAGAAATAATGTTTATCCATGAAAAAATTTAAATAAATATAGCTGGCAGACTGTTACTAAGAAATTCCATGGAATTGTAAATATTAAGATGGAGTTCTACCTTTGGCTACCATAATTGGAATTTCATACCCAATTCTTCCGAAATTAATTATATTTTGTGTACACACAGAATAAACAAAAATTAAGAAATTTGAATAAATTTTATTTAATTATAAATACCTCGCAGAACTGTGACGAAATTTTTTGCAAAAATCTTTAAATATCTGCCAACTATATAAAAGTTTAAGACTAGTAGTAATAAAGAACACGCATTAAAAGAGGTGTTGTATTTGTGTTTTATTGCTTTGCTTCAATAAGGTTGTCTGCTTTGTCAACAAGGTAACTCCAATGATGTTCTTTACGAGCAAACTGAAAAGATAAAACATTAAAAGAACACTTGGGCCCTATCCGTGAAAAATATTTAGCTAACTGGTAAACGCAAGAAATAATATAAATTATTAAAAATAAACAACTAAATAAAAGTAATTTTGAGTTAGAGCATAATTTTTAAATTTATAACAAGGAAATACTAAATCTTGCTGATGCTTTATAGTCACTCAGCTAGGGGTCAAATAATACTCACTTTAGAGACCAAAAACTACTCAGTGTATTATAAGCTTCAAGTAAAGTAATTTTAGAAAATACATTTGCAATACCATAAAGGTTCCAGTTAAATATCTAATATTCTCTGGCTTTTATTTCAGTATGACCACAAATATAAACTTTAAAAATATATGAAGCATGTGAGCTTGAATAAAAGAAACTATAAAATAGTACTAAGACTGAAAGCTTACTAGCCAAAATTGAGAAAATAAAAAGGTGCATCCAGGAAAATAAAAATTTTGCCATCGTAAATAAATATTATTACTTGGTCAAATAACAAAAATAATTTTATATAATCTATTCATTTAATATTATACAATTAAGCTAGACTGATCTTTCAGCAAAATTAACGTCGTGCAGTTAAATTTTTACACATCAATATCTTTTGAAAAAGAAAAAGTAATCTAATGTAAAATGGTGAAATTCTTTTTTATTCAAAAAATTTACGTTCCTATTTTTCATGGTCGCATTTAAAAACCTGAACTTAAAATCGGAATTATCTTTAAAATTTTCCAAACAGCTTTTAGAAAAAAATTATTTTACCTGAATATCAGTGAGTTCTTTAAAAAATCTCTCTGTGAGTGGGTGACCAGCTGGTGTATCAACATTCACAAACTAAAATAAAAAAAAATTGGTTAGAAAGGCAGGTTAGTAACTCAAAGTTTTAAATTGGAATTAATAACTGATAACACACGGCTTAAATAATGGATATATACTAAGGTTGATAAAAAAATTCATGGGTTTTATTAAAGTAAGTTTTGGTGAATACCTAAAGGAATATTCTTATAGTTTCGATATTTTTGATGAATTCATACCAGTGTGTGGTGGAGATAAGAATAAGTTAAAATAAGCACTTATCATCTAATGGACCTTCAGAAGCTCTTTTAACACTAAAAACATGAAGATTATTTTCACTTTATGCAATAAACTTAATCTAGATTAAATTAATCTAGATTAAATCTATAAAAACGCAAATTATTTTATATTTGGGCTTTCCTGATCTATCCAAAATTTGTTTAATAATTACTCATTATTGATATGGTCAAACTACCAGAAACAATTTCAATATTCCTACATTACTAGTAGTGTAGGAATGTTGTCTTAAAACTAACAGCAGCCCTTACTGACTGTTTAAAGCAATAACTCAATAAAAACCCTCTAAAACTATGATAAATAAATAATAAAGGATTTAATAATGAATATTGACCTGCTCCTATCCAAAAAAGGAATGCTTCACTAAATGTATAGTTCATCTTAACTCGGCTCCTAGAATTTTATATAAATATATATGTATATATATATAAATATATATATATATATTGCTTTAACTACACAAA
>JAUZNK010027931.1:0-19341 GCA_035046665.1 Euphysa ruthae
ATATATATATATATATATATATATATATGTATATATTTTTTTTCATTATTTTTATTAATTTGCTAATGAAGTACTTTGTAAAAATTGTGATTTATTGTTGCTTGATAGAGTAGAAAAATAAAACTAGATATTACTTTTGTATAAATATTTGGATTAAGCCTTGTTCTAGTAAAAATAAACGTAAACATAGCTAAATCTGATATTTTATTGAAATGGGCTTTCACTAGAATTTGAATTTTTTGTTGCAAGTGTAACTTTTTAATTATTTGCGGGTACTAGTTTTATTGAGAATGAATTTCAAATCTCGCAAAAATCTGTATAGCCTTGAAAACCAACACCTTAAAAATGAATACTACTGGTATTATAGATTTTTATAAAAGAATAGAATAATTTATATCTCAATTTTTTTATTGAGAAAAATTTAGTTTTTAATTATGGCTGCTAATTTTAGGAAGTCATTTTAATGTTGGGCGGGGTGGTGTACAGGTTAAGTGGGGGTAGTCTTATTTGTGATAGAAATTGGAATTATTGGTTAAGACTCTGGTTTGTTATGTGCACTTAGTGGATGACATAGGCTGGTGCGTTTTGTCTGGATGTGTTGATGGCTAGAGGATGAAGTGATGATGTTGAAATAATTTAGCGCAATCACTTAACAAATCACTACAATTTAGGAAATTTATCATGTCTGAATATTTTGGTTTGAGTTTGAGAACAGTTAGATTATTGATTATTTTGTTACCCTCAGTTTATTTTAAAGAGATGTTAAAATTAGCTTAGGAAGTTTTAGATTACCAAGCAGAATAGATTTTGCTTATATCGTTTTCTTGTATGATAAAGAAAGTCTTGTTAAATAAGATTTAAATTAGGTTATTTT
This sequence comes from Euphysa ruthae, assembly GCA_035046665.1. Classification (NCBI taxonomy): domain Eukaryota; kingdom Metazoa; phylum Cnidaria; class Hydrozoa; order Anthoathecata; family Corymorphidae; genus Euphysa; species Euphysa ruthae. The sequence goes on from JAUZNK010027931.1 coordinate 875, forward strand.
TTTTTAAATTTATTTTAATACATTTTAATGGTGATTTTGCTAATTAAATTGTGATTTAGCGCAGAGTTACCAGGATAGCTCAAAGTTTTATTATTAAGAAAATCGATAGCGGTTTCTAAATGTTCTTGACCTATATTGTGCAAAACTAGTTTGGTTTCTAAATGCCCCTGCCGTAATATTACAGTTTCATAAATCACTTCTATTTCATTGATGCTCATCAGCAATAATATGTCTCAACGTCACAGAAAGTTTCCTTAAAACATTATTTCCCAAATGTTTTCCTGAAAACCTTATTTCCCAAATATTTTCCTCAAAACTATATTGAAATTCTAAATCTTTAATGTTTTATGACCGTGTTTCCAAATGATGCCATATGACATCGTTCCCAAATTTCCCCCAAATAATTCGTAAGGTCAAAATATTTCACACAATAAAAGTTTTTTTTGATATTTCATAATTTGGAAAATAAAGGGTTAATTAACAGACTCAAAGCAACAGTCTTTCAAAACTTTTTGGCTTGCTTGTTTATCAAAATTAAGCATTGAAACATTTGACTATTCCATTAACCAAATTTAAATTTAACCCAATAAACATTTTTCAAATTTCATTTTAATGTAAGTAAAAAATTAAATTTTAACCTAGCAGCCCCATCCCCTGTGCGATACCATTTGTTTGTTAACTCTTCCCCCTAAAAAATTCGTCTCCACAAACAGGAGAGGAATCGATGCTATTTTTTGTACTAAGTGACTAAGCAATTATTATGAATGATAAACTTAGAAAAGGTGACATATATACCCTCCTAATGCATCAAGTGTATCAAATAATCACTTATATTTAAGAATTTCCTATTTTTGTTTAGGATTTTTACCCTATACAGTAAATCTCTACCTCTTGATACTGCTTCACGTGTTTGGGATATGTTTTTTCGAGATGGTGAAGAATTTCTTTTTAAAACTGCACTTGGTAAGTTCTTTAAGGTGCAATATGAATTTTTCTTACTAATTTGAATTATACAGATTTATTATCTAAGTTCTGTAATGTATAATAAAAAATTAATTACAGTTTTTGTTTTAAAAATCAATGTTCCAGGAAATACTTTGTGGATAAACAAATAAGATCTCACTTCCTTTCATTGTTTAGGTACCTCCCTCAAAAAGAGTAATAATTTCTTTTAACGTTTATTGCTTTAACCCTATCCTCCCCAGACAATTTTAAACAATACCTTACAATGGAAAGAATTTATATTTTATTATTTATGAAAATTTGAATGAGATTTTCACGTTCTCTAATTTTTGCTTGATCCATGTATTTTTTCACATAATTTCTATAGTTATATAATAGTTAAGTCTTATCCAGCCAATGCATTTTTTCGAAAAATATGCGCAAGGTCATGATTTTATGAAATTTAAATTTTAAAGTATAAAATCACCACTCTTTCTGTCTGTCTGTTTTTATTTTTTTTATTTTTTTTTTTTTTTTTTACTTTTTTCAAAAAGTTACGCCTTGATAATGCTTAAATATTTCATTGTATTAGAAAAAGATTCTTGTTCCCAAGGCAAAGAACACTGCAACATTTTGTAGAGAAATTAAATTTTTCTATATGTTAGAAAATATTATTTTGCATTCAGGCCATTTCGAAAATTTTGTTAGACTCAGTCCCGAGGATTTGAAACATTAAGGCCTAGAAACAAAAAAGAAATTAAATTTTATCAAATCTATTCATTACTTTAAAAATATTTGGTGTGAAGTTGAAAGACCATACATAGAGGGCATCTTTTATTTAGCCACCTTGTAAAAATTTTGAAAACCATTAGTAGCGTCAGAGACATTGTGAATTAAAATGCTATTCCTTATTAAATTATGGCCATTTTAAAGTTTTTAGTTTAAAACCCAAAGTTTTTGCACAATATGGATTGGCCCTAAAAGGATTTTGATTTCAGAAAAAGGTGTGATTCAGTTGAAGCTGTGTCTGAAAACAAGAGATGAAATTTTGCAGCTTGTTAGTGTTTATATAGTGCAAATTTTGAATGAATCAGAAGCAAGTAATGCTGGTAAAGTTTAGTACTGAACACGTTGGTTGGACATAGTTTAACTAAAGTTATAAAGACTTCAGGCTATAGGCTGTAGTGATTTGAGTCGACTGCTGATAGTAATGAAATATTTGGTATGATTCATGAGGGATTTGGAAATTTTTCAAAGTAGAATAAAGTTTTCAGCAGTTAAACCGTCATGAAGCTTTTTGAAGATTCAAAAAAAAAAAAAAAAAAAAAAAGGATGTATTGTAAATAAATAGATAGCTGATGAAAAAAAAGTCTTTGGTCTTTGATTTTTTTTATGGAAAGAAGTGATTTAGCAATATGAGAAATTTTTTTGACGCCATTTTAAAAGTTTTATATGATTGTCTTGAATCAAACTTAAGCTTTTCAGGGAAATTTTTTTGTTGCTCTGATTTTGGGAATTTTTTTGTTGCTCTGATTTTGGGATAATGTAAAAATAGACAGAAAACTGGCTGAAAAGTTGTGTTTTTTGATTTTTGTCTGACTCTGTTTGCTTTTTATTATTTTTTGCATGAAGTTGATTATTCATATCTTCTTTTTTTTAAATAGCGTGTGTCAAAACTCGTACTGCTTGTTTATTTTTGCGTAATGTTAGAAGACCATAGAGACAATCGTGTGTCTTTTGACGCCTATGAGTCTCGTTATATATTATTTCTTGCCGTATATTAACTGTTTTTAAACCTACTGGGTCTGAACGCCAAAAATGGGTCAAATTTTGTCTGATAAGACATTTTTATATTTTTCTCAAGAAATTGAATGTTCTAATTCTACGGAAGTTGTGTGTCATAAATTTTATTTTAATTCTCATATTCTTTAGGTTTTTTTTTTTTTTTAATGCGATTATACGAAATTTGGATCATGGATATCATTAATTTATTTTTTTGTAGTGATTGTAACAGTATTAACTAACATTATGTGCTTATGGCCCAAAGAATCAGCTTGAGGAGTCAGAAAAACTAACTCCTTTTCAATAAAAAGAAGATGAGATTTCTGCCATTTTAATATTATGATTCACTACCCTATCACTGTTATGGACCCATCATGGGTAAATTATTGATCCTGTCCAAATCTTTTACAAAACTAATTTAATATTTAGTCAAAAAATTCACACAAGTTTTTCTTGCGTAATTTTGAAAAATCTTTCTCCAAAAATTTCTTAACTGATTACTATGCAAAAATTTATATTATTATTTATATTTATTATTATTTATTATTATTTATATTATTATTCTATGGAAATCATTTGAAAGTGACAAACCGCTGAAGTTTTTTCTTTAAACTGTCTTGTGTGTATAGAATTCCACGTGTAATTAATTTTGCGAATCGAAAATATTAATGGTTCTGCATACTTTAAATCTGTCGTTATTAAATTTCAATATTTTGATACCTTAAATTCTTTTGTTAATACTGTTATAATAATTGAAACAATAGTTACACATTTGTTTTTTTTTTTTTTTTTTTTTTTTTTTTTTTTTTTGGACGATACCCGGATTTGAACACATGGTTTTGTGGTTGGCAGTCAGATGTATGTTTGTTTAATTTCGCGAATGGTCCCTGTTAATAATATTTCCTATGCACTTCATTCTTGGTAAAAGATGGAGTGTATGCGAGTATTGTTACTCCTGAAATTTTATTCCCGAGACTTACCATTTTTTATAGGAATCCTATTGATGCACGAAGATGCATTGTTGGAAATGGAATTCTTTCGATTAGCTACCTATTTGACTAAGCTTTCAAGTACGATTACCTCTGATGAACTCTTCAGTTATATACAGAAAATAAACTTTCCCTCACATAAATATCAAATAACTCTAGCTCAGCTAAAAAAATCACTTGCTAAATCTAACCTACAACCCACGTGAATCTACTAACTTTATTGGTGTGAGAAATAAAGTGGTCATGCGTTCGTCAAAATGACTTTGATATAGAAGGAATCTTAGTCGAGAAGAAGACGCCATCAGGTTGCTGAAACCATACAAATCAAATGGAAGAATCTGGTTGGAATTGCATTAGAAACCACTGTGCCAAATCCAAAATCTTTTATAGCGCATATATGTTTATAGCTCTTATTTAGAGTATTACGATTAGGATAATTATCAATATGTTGATCCATCGCACACATTTATAGCTTTAGTGAAATACTTCTTTCGTTATGTTAGATATAAACACTTCCTATATCAACCATAATTACTTTAATACTTTAATTGGACCTCTGATGAAGCTAGAAAAAAAAAACCACCCGGGTTTTTAGCATTGGGCAAGAACATGCCCAAATTTTTTTCGTTTCAGCCTAAGCACAAAAACAGCCTAATAAAGAGTAATAGTACCTGTTTTGAAAATTTTCCCGGTCTCTTTATGGGACCTTATTTTTGTTATTAATATTATGTATATATTTATCAAACAGCAAAATTATCATTTCATATGCTCATATAAATCATACTCAGAACCATGACTGGATTGTAAGATAGCACCCGTCAGCAGAAGGGGTGTCACCTTATGAAAGCGCAGTTTTCAGTTACAGCTTTGCCGAAATAGATAATCAAATTGAAAATAATAATTATCCTGTAAAAAAGTTGATTAAGAGAAAAGTGGAATCTGCCTTAATAAAAAATTCAAGTTACATGTTACAAGTTACAAGTTACAAAAAATTCAAATTCAGTTACACACACAAAGTTGAAAGTTTCATTGGCTAAATACATTTAAAATTTCTACTGGAATAATTTTTGTTCCTTTTGCATTTCCAAGTTTTTTTTGGAAAACATAGAAATTATTTCTTGCTCTGGAACTGGTTTTGCAAAAATTTTCTGAATTTGAGAAATGCTTATTTTAATAAATTTGTTAATTTTATTTACTTAAATAACGATATTTTTAAAAAGATACTTAACATAATTTATTGCTTTCAGCTTTAGATCGCACATATTTATCAAACAGTTAAAAAAAAAAAAAATTAGAATAATTTAATCTTAGAATTTCATATTGGTTCTGAGAAATAACGTTTTGATATTAGAAAACTTTTATGAGTATTTTTTTCCATTTGGCGGATTTGCGGATTTTTCTTGGAGTTGTGTTCCCGTTCTGCTGAAATTTTAGTATTTAAAAATTAATTGAAATATTTTTGACATTTGCTAGCTTGAAAATTAGGCCAAGAACACATTGGCTTTGTCTTTTATCTTTAAATTTCTTTTAGCTTATCTTATACTTATCCCGAGGTTCATTAGTCTCTAATGCAGTCTTTAAAATATTCTTACTTTAAAGGATACAATTTTTTCTAATTTTATTTAAATGTTTACTTTTTTTATTTATTTCACATGGAGTTTTAAAGTCAAAACTTTTGACTCTTAGGTTTGTTATTCCAGCGTAGTAAATACTCATGCTTATGTCAAAACTCCCCTTAATGCTCATGCAAAGAGTTACTAAATTTAATGAACGCATCTTCTAAAAAAAATTAATTCTAATTTTGAAGGCAACGCTACAAAATTTTAATTAAAGGTGTTAAGGGATTATTTTGAAGTTAGTGTTTGAGTAGTCAGTGAGACCACTGGATATGCTTAATTCCAGATTACACTATTATCCCTTATTTCCTCTTTGGTCACACCGACTTTGTTATGTACACACCACGCTAAAAAATTCGAATTTATTAATATGTAAATTTAAATGATGAAATCAATTAATATGATGAATAATATGTATGTTCAAAATGGAATAATGTAATTTATTTGTGTAGTATTCGTGTGGGAAATATTTATTATTTATAGTTCGTGGGAAGTTATCATTTAAGATTTTCCGCTTGAAGTCCTAATAATACGAATGAACCAGTGGTGGATATTTACAGACGCTGCTGTAATGAACTCATAGCTGGGAGCACGTTCCATGTCATTACTTATTACTTATTTTTATTACATGGAGAGAATTAATGAAATAGTTTTATTTTGATTAGTAAAGAACATAAGAATAAAATATCTATTGTATTTCTTTGCGACATTCTTTGTGATTACGTCTTTTTCCATAATATACTTTCTACTTTCAGACACGTTTCTTCTCTCAAGCAACCTTTCACATGTAGCGAGCGACCATACTCAAGTGCAAATTTGTAAAATGATATACTCCTCAGGCTAAGGTTTTTTCGAGCTTTTGTCTATATTTTTGATTTCCGGGATTCAATTTTAAAGGTAATAAAATGGAAAGACTTGAAATCTTGCTTTTGAAATGTTTTAAACGATAACTTCCTTCAATATTAATAATTTTATAATCAAATGTCACGACTGCTAGTTTGAAAATTGGAATAAGTTTTTTAATCTTTTTTTTTTTTTTTTTTTTATAATAATGTAATATATCTAATATTTTCGTTGAACCTTAGTGTTTTTTAGCATCTATAAAATTCTCATTTTTTCTTTTATTTAACTGATAATAGCCTCTCCCCGTTAACAATAGAAATTTAAATGGTTTTCGATTTTATAATTAAATTGATTCCCCGGTTTACCCGACAAAAATTTTTTACAAAAAACGCATCTGTGATCAAATAATTTTCGCTACTTGGCTCAAATGTTCCCATTATTTCTGTTAATTTGGCCCCTTTGTTGTTCTTAAATTTAATTGGTCTTGTGTCTTAGGCCTATTTCCCCTAGAAATTATGTTATATATTTGCTTCACTTTTGAATTACGTTTTATTTATTTAAGGGGGCCCCCTGAAATTTACAAAAAATTAATTTTTCAAAAATAATGATTTTAGAATGAAAAATTATCGCAGATTTCGAATATGACATTTATTTTCCATGAATATTGTTAGAAGATGCAAAATTTCACGTTTTCTTGAGGTTAGTCATATTCTCATTTTACAAAATAATGTAAAAACGCCAGTCATTTTTTAATTCTTTATAGCGAATCTCAAAACAAGATATAATACGGGATTTCCGCAACAGTGTATATCCCATATGAGTTCTTGTTGAAGATATAAACATTGTTTACACAGGCTAAGTACTGAAAACAACAAACCTTGTGAATTTGGCGGTTGGAAGTGATATAAAATGGGAAAGATTTGCAGAGTAAAGGCTCGAACCAAGCCTGGTAAAAATAGTCTTTCAAAAGAAACGTTTGAGCAATGTTGTGGTTAATGATGTAGAGGATGTGGATAATGTAAATAATGACTCAATGCTAAATTTGTCTAATAAAAATACTGTTAATAACAACATGATGAATCAAAATGACATTGCTCCTGTTGTAAATAATCAATCTGTAAATACTAACAATGAATGTGTAAATAATGAATCTAATACTTCAAAAATACCGCAGGTTGATGATGTTGAACCACTACTACAAAGCCATACACCGTCTGGTTACAGAATCATCGACGCAGAAGAATTAGCCTATATTTTTAAAAAAATTTGTTGCCCGTTGTGTCACTAGGAGTCTGTTGTGTTGAGGGACCGATTAAACAAGCGACAAGGTCTGGCTTATTCAATGGAATTAAAGTGTTCTATTTGTACATTCACTGAAACATTCTATACTTCTAAAAAACTGGGCAGTATAGTTACGATATAAATAAACGCCTTGTATACTATGCGGTCGTTGGGCCAAGGACATTCAGGGATAGAAAAGTTTACGTTGTTAATGGATATGCCCCCACCATTGACAAGAAATAATTATGACAAGCTTGTTAAAACTGTCACAAAAGCTATAAAGTAGGTAGCCACAGAGACCATGACTGATGTCGCTGCAGAACTACGGAATAATTTAGACGACGTCTGTGATACTAGCGTTTCGTGTGATAGTTCTTGGCAATGACGCGGGTTTGCGTCTCACAATGGTGTCATGACAGCGATATCGATTGAGAGTGGGAAGGTTTTAGACATTGAACCCATGAGTCGGATATGTAAAGCATGTATATTAATGGACCCAGTATCTAAAAATGACCCTTTACGTCATGCCGATTGGAGAAATGTACACAAGTGCAAATATAATTATCAAGGCTCTGCCGGTGGCATGGAACCAGTCGGTATGAAAAGAATATTTGATCGTTCTGTCGTAGATCGTAAACTCCGTTATGTTGCCTACTCGGGTGACGGGGACAGTAAAAGTTACCTTCATGTTAAAGATACTTATCCTGGCATGAAGGTAAGGAAACTTGAGTGTGTTGGTCATTACCAAAAACGTATCGGCACCCGACTGCGAAAATTGAAAAAAACAGTTAAAAATATTGGCGGTCGTGGCAATTTAACTGAAGCAGCCGTTGACCGATTGCAAAATTACTTCGGCATTGCTTTACGGACAAACAAAGGAGATTTGCAAAAAATTACAGCTGGTACTTTAGCATCTCTGTATCATGTAGCGTCGAACAAAACTAATAACTTGCACTTCCCGACAGGCTCAGACAGTTGGTGCAAATATAACGCTGACAAGGCGAATGTATAAATCTGGTCCAGGTTTACCACTTGACATAATCTATAAAATCAAGCCCATATTTGAGGAACTAAGTGCAGATAAACAATTAGAGAAATGTTTGCATGGTAAAACGCAAATGAAAGTTTCAACGGAACGATTTGGGAACGTATCCCTAAAACTAAATAAGTCTCATTTGAGCAGCTAGAATTTGGTTTGTATGATGCTGTGGCCGATTTCAATATTGGTAGAAAGGCTAGTGTTCTAATTATATTTGAATATTTAAATTTGATACCAGGCAAGTTTACAAATATCGGGTGCAAGAAACTAAACCAAAAACGATTGTTGCATTCAAAATACCGGGATAACGATAAAAATAAGTTACGCCGTAAAGTTTTATGCGGTAAGAAACACACCAAAAATTACAAAGCAAAGCAGAAAGAAGGGAAATTGTATGAAGCAGGGGGTTTTTAATGGGTTTTTGATGAGTTTCATTTGCTTAGTTTATATTATGTTCATGTTCTTATTCTGACTTTAATATATTTCCTATATTTTTCCGTTTTTCTTTTCGCGTTTTCTCAGAATGGCCTTTTTTGACGCGCCGGCCGTGATATCTCAAGAACTGCTTGACCGATTTTGATGAAATTTTCAGCAAAGGTTTAACCCACTTAGAGCTGTATTTTAACAGATTCACAATTTTAAATTAGGACCTTAATTTTTTTTTAATATTCATTTTTATTTCAAAAAATTTTCCACCATTTTTATGGGTACCGCCCGTTTTATGGGTACCGCCCGGGCCCAAATTGAAATTTAACGAAAATTCACGACTGTTAAAACACTCCTTTATATGCTATGATTTAGTATTGAAAATAAATTTTATCATAACTTTTACTGTTTTTCTGATATTACGGCCGGCGTAAACCCGCGGGGGGACGGGGCAAATTTTTGAAAAATTTTTTTTTGAATTTTGTTTATTCAACCTATACTGTTGTTATATATGTGTCATATATACTCCCATTTTGAATATTTCCATTCAGGGGGGCTTCCCCCTTAAGATAATTTTGGTCTTTTATAATGCCTTCTGTTTTAAAAAACTGTTCGGGCCTAATTCTAAAAAGGGGAAATTACTTTAACTTCTCTCAAAAAAATTTTTTTTCTGTCAAAAATTGCTAATTCTTTCTTTCAAAACACGTCAAAAATTTTCAAAAATCTATGTTTCAGTTTTGCTTAAGTTTTTTCTGATGATATAAATTGTATATAATTTCATAACGACAAATGTTTATGCGGAGTTGGCACAGAGGTAGAACATTTGACTATGGCACGAAAGTTCACGAGTTTGACTCCCACCTCTGGCAGAAATTACTTTTTCATTGTATCTGTGAGTTTCTGAGCAAAAGACTCATTGCGTAATGCAACGCTAGCTCAATTTGGTCGGGTTTTTTGGTTTGAGCAAATTTCGTAGGGACAAGTGGGCGTTCTAAGTACACCAAGACCCGCCACGTGGGCTCTTTTGAAAATATCGTCTCGTCAAATTCTTGGTTCCCCGCGCAGGGTCGCCTCTATTCCTGGAAATCCTTGAAACTCCTTGAGTTTATTTTTAGTCCTGGAAAACTCCTGGAGAATTATCAAAGAAATATTTTTGTTAGTTTTGTTAGATGAGTATTAAGAGTATTAATAGTTTGTTTTGTTCGCATATTTTGCATCTACAATAACTATATACTTCTTAATTCTGTTTAGATAAAGAGTTTAAGATGTCAAAAAAGATTGTTTATTTAATAATGCTTGGCTCAAAATTGCCTAAGTTTCCTTTATGATTGTCGAAGTAATTCACTTCGAGTGGCAAAGCTCACTGTAATATTTGCTGCACAGATTTTGATATATCAAACATGGGTGTTACAGCCTTGACAAGTCATTCCAATTGGAAAAAAAAAAAATAAAAAAAACGTAAGATATTTTGGAGAGTAAAATATCGAATGTTGTAAGTTTGTTTTTTCGAAACAACACAAACTGCTAGTTCTGAGGTCGTTCTATTGAAGTAAAACTAAATGCATTCATTACACAAACTATGGTTTGGCTCCATGTTTTAAAGACAAATTAATAAAATTGATTAACTCTTCACCGTTTTTAGTAGTATCTTTTGATGAAAGCATCGATCGAGTTACTCAGCGGGATGAGCAAATGGACTCGAATGTGCGTTGTTGGAACAATATAGTTGGCCAATTGAATACCAGTTACTTTGATTCTCAATTTTTAAGACGTTCAAGTGCATTTTGCTGAATCATCTCAAATCTATAGATAAACTTCCACAGAGAATGATTCAACTTAGTATGGATGGTCCAAATACCAAATGGGAGGTTTTACGTTTACTGGATGAATACCGAACTGAAAATGTGTGGCCAGGCATAATTAACATTTGTTGCTGTGGCCTACACCTTGTGCACGGGGCTTTTCAAACTGGCGTCCAAAGTTCCACATGGGAACAGCCAAAAATAATGAAAGCAATGTGGTAGAAGTTCCATGAATCTCCAGCGAGAAGGGATATACTTATAAGCATATGTGAGAGTGAAGAATAACCACTGAGGTATATAGCTCACCATTTATTATTAGTCTATTAGATCCGATCTTGTAAGGGCTTTAATTCCAGACAAAATATAGTGACAGGACCAAGATTTATAGTGCACTTTTCATTCTCCCAGTAGGGGAAGGGTTCAGTAATTGTCCAATTATTTTTGGTGACTTGTTGGGGACCTGTTGGTGCCTTGTCATAATTACTGATTTATTAGGTAAAAAAGTACAAAACTAACTTTGTGCTTTCATAATAAGTTTATAAAATCAGTGATAAGTGAAAGAGTATTTTAAAAAGACCTATACTACACAGTATAATACAAAAAGCTGGTCGAAATAAATTTTAAATCACAATTTTCCATAAATCCAATAAAAATTAATTGGTTATTTGTGATTCATAAACTGGAATTACTATTTTGAAACCTGGGTTTCTAACCTTGCTGCTATATTTGTAAGTTTAGATTAGTTCATTTTTTACATTAAATATCTAAGTTTTGTGCAACTCGTTGGATCGAAGGTGAAGTTGCTGCTACCAGTGCAATCAATGTTTAGCATAACGTATTGAGTATATTGAAGCTTTTGGAAAGCTTGTGTAATAACAAAAGAAAACAAAACAAGTCGTATGAAACTTTGGTCTACCACCACCAAGATGTATTTGTACCAATAAGGTTGCAACTTTTTAAAGACATTGCTTGTCAACTAAAAGGTTACCTCATATCGTTTCAAACTGATAATCCAATAATACTGTTCCTTGCAGATTCTTTAATCAGTACTTTTCAAGTCTTAATGAAGATGTGTGTAAAACGTGATATTTTGGATTCTGCTAATTCTGGTTATAAATTAGTTAAATTAGATCTATCAAACTCTGATAATCTTAAACCGAGCGAATTAATTGACCTACCTACTGCCACTAAAAGTTTGCTCAAGTCTAAAATTCTGCGTGAAGATAAAAAAAAACATGGGTTTAAATGAGATTGTATGTTTTGGATCATGCTGCTTCTTTCTTATCTTCTCTTATAATCGTTCATGATAACGAAGGCAGTATTGTTCGATTTGGCAGTAAAATTCATTCAAAAGCATGAATTCCATCAAAAGAAGCAGATGAAGCGAAAAATGTGAAGTGTTCCTCGAATCTGTTAATTGTAAGGTCAAGGATAAATTTAAAATGTTTGATGTTAAAACCGATTGTGTTGACGACACCTTTTTATCTGCGTGTTTACAAGGTGATGTGAATTGCACATCATTTTGACATGTTTGTAAGTTAGCTTTGACCTTGTAACGTGGAAAGAGTGTGGTTGAAAGAGGTTTCTGCATAAACAAAGAACTTTTAATCGAGAATAATGAGAAAGATTTGTTGATCAGCCAGAGAATTGTGTATGATCATGTAAATGATAACAACCTAAAACTAAGAGATTTTGTAATTTCAAACGATTTACTTAAAATTTGCAAGTTGGCACATTCTCGATATGTTACAAAATTTAAGCTAACAAAAGAGAAGCAGTGGATGAAGGAAAAAGTAACAAACGAAAATTCAAATCTGAAGAAATCGTGAATATTAAGGCCGAGAAAAGAGCTGTCGAGTCTTGCATTGAGTCTTTAAAAACTGATACTGATGAGCACAGCATAGCGGCAGAATAAAAAAAGTGATTTTTCTCTTGACAAAAACAAATTCATTTCGTTCGCGAGAGAAAAACGCGTGACTAGCTTAGACCAAGCCCTAAAGATTTATTCAAGTCAAACTTTATTTTATAAATATATTTAATTTAAAATATAGAGTTTTATTCAAGTCAAACTTTATTTTATAAAGATATTTACTTTAATTTAAAATATAAAGTTGTTCTTGTTCATCTTATGGATTTGTTCGAAACATCTTGTGTAACACTTTCATCATTGTGCCAGACATACACAGTGTGTGTAAGAATAGTTAATGTCCTACAAAAAAGTTATTTCTATGTTGTCTATAATAATTGGTTGCATTCTGGAAATAAAAAAGGTCAAAAATTTAGGAAGCTGACTTATGTTATTGATTTGAAAGGACTTTTTTAAACCATGTTTTCTTTCAACGTAAAAGCTAATTTATTATTCGCTTTTCACCATTTAAAACATTTATCCAAAATTAAAATAGTTTTTCCAAGTACAAGACATTTTTATGTACTAAGCTTAGTGGGAAAAACTCTTGGAAAAAGTACAAATACTTCTGGAAAACTGAAAAAAATTTTGTTTAATATAGTGGCCATCCTGCCACGTTAAATATAACATTCTCACTTCTCAATAATAGCTGTTTTGAAAAAAAATTACGTGTTATACCTCTCTTAAAAAAGCTTATATGAGAACTGCAAATTGTGTGTATTTAATTCAATCAATATCGATTTTAGTGATTTGAAAAATTTTGAGTGATAATTGAAATTCTTGATAATTGAGATATTGGATTGCCTTTGTAGTTTCCCATAGCATCTTTACAAAACACTTTGGATATGCATTAAAAGATCAATAGTTATGTAAGCCAATATATTTATGGGTTTCTATTTCGAGCCTCCTCACAATTTAAATAGTGCTGCCAATTAAATTTATTGGTGGGTTTGCGTCAGTCTCATAATCTGAAAGTCGTGAGTTCGAGTCTCACAACAAGCAACTGGACATTAAAACGAGATCGCGTTGATTTTTTCAGGTTTTCTCAATACTATGTTGAATCAAATTTTTTAATTAGGCTAGCCAAAGTTACGTAGTCAATCTCTGTTTCAACGGGTGTAGTGTTCTGCAAAATCATATTATTGTGCATTAAGTTCGATTTTCAGTTGTACATAAAAATAAAATATGTAATTGTTCAAAACAGTCACTTATGCATAGAGCTATAATTACGAAAAATCAACAAAAAAATTTTTAAATAAAAGTTTTTTTTAGGTTTGCAATTTATTTATTTTTTTAGCTAGATACTATTTTTTATTATTTTAAAACAATAAAAGCCCTAGAACACGATAAAATCGCAATATCTTACGACTAAATATATGTATACCTCAAAGTGCTGCTTCGAAATCTTGGAAAACATTATCTAGTTCATCTTGGTAAATTTAATCTAGTATATCTATAAAATAATATTTTCTCGAATAAACATTTTGAAAATCAGTGCATCCTTATGGGGTCACGTGATTAATTTAAAACTCGAATTCAGTGTTTCCTTAACATATACGGCGTACTTCCAGACCAGTGCTTATTTCGAGTGACTATGTTAAATCTGACAAACAGATTAATAAGACTCAGATACTGCTTTCTATTTCAAGAATTTGTTGTTTACCTTTTTGGTAATGCCGCATATTCTCTAACAAATAATTTTTTTTTAACCAAAATATATTTTTTTAGAGATCGGTTACTTGTTCTGAACCAAGAAATGCAACAATATTTAAAATTGGAATTTAGTAAGAAAAAAGATGAGACTGAAATTATCTTTAAAAGACCAAGTATCTGAAATGCTCACGTCCACTATTCAATAGTAAAAACAACCTCATCGCAAGTTTATTACTTCTTTTGAAGTGCAGACTTCAATGCAATTTTTTTTCGCTTCAATTTCTATTGTTGTTAAGTATTTACGGTTCTAAATACGATTCTTAGAACTTTAAAGCTAAAATTTTGTTATCGTTTTTCAACGTGTTTTTATTTCTTTGTTACAAAATATTCAACGTATATTAAGTAGAGATATGAGGAGTGCGGCGGAATCATAAATAAAAAGTATTAAAAGAATTTTGTTTACATTTGATTTTCAAGAGACACTAAGTCATAGAAACTTTAAAAATTATTATCCAATAAGCCTTTTTTTATAACCTTGCCGCCATAAGAAAAGCTAAAAGTGTGGCGAGAATGCAACGAAAATAACTCATAGACTGTTTAGACATAAAGGTAATTTATTTTTCTGCGAACCCCAACTATGCATAATGAATCTCTGCAGAGATCATTATGCTATAAACCTACCTCTAAAAATACCTTAAAAGCATATTTTAGGACGGTTTTGTCCCCCTCATGGGTCGAGGTCAGAAAATACCTAAAATACTTAAAATTTCATGAACATTGTGGCAGAAAAGTATTTTTCCCAAAAAGTGCCAACCACTACCACAAAAAGTGCTGAAGTCAATAAAATTAACTTCATTGGGAAAAATTTGAAGTCGCTACAAAGTTTAATAGTTGCTTTATAATGGCCTGTCGTTACAACTAACTACACCTATTTGATTATAACCCATATCCCAGCTAAAAATGTAGCCTTTGGCTATTCACTGGTTTTAGTACGTCAAATATAAATCTATCTACAATGTTGTTCATAATAGATATAACTTTCCAAAAGTTTACAAGAAAATCGAACCTTAACCACATCTCAAGTATTCTAAATTAAAAGCCTTGTTTCGCCAGCAATTCCAAAAACCTAATTTTTATAATAACAAACCTAAAATTACATAATATAAACTTCAATATTTAAAACAACCACAAAATGATAACAGGAATAGCGCAAGAAAACCCGAGGACCCATGGGGGTTTCTATTAAAATAGCAAATACAATTATCTCTCTATTAAAATCCGTATAATTCGAAAAGAATTTCCTACCAAACTCTCATGTATAATTCGAACCTCTATAATACATAATTTTACTGATCCGAAAACTTTTTCTGGTCTCTTCAGTGAAAAACTCTTTTTGTGGATTAAAAAGTACATGACAAGAATTGCAGTTATTATAGCTCATTGATTTTTTTTATTGACGTTTTCGTATGTTTACATATTGTTTTTTTGTCCCGTTATAATAATTTTACAAGAAAGTTATAGGCCTTCTCCACCTTTCAGCATAGCAGTTACTGTAGGTATCACTTCTGAGGAAGTAAAAATCGTCTTTGCGAACTTTCCAGTCTTCTTTCTTCAAGTTGTCAACGACAACAAACAACTGCATTTATAGAAATTGACCGAAGGCTTTCAAACAAACATAATGTTTCGAAAAATCTCAATGTTCCAAAACATACCCTGTCCACATGAAAAAGGACGGGAAAAAATAAGGTGAGACTAATAGGAAGCAAATAAAAAAATGAACCTACAAGTATGTTAATTTAGCTTGTTACAAATCATTGCTAATATAGAGATCTGTGAATATCCCAATCAATGGATAAATTTTGCAAGAAAAGGCGCTTGGTTTTGCAATTCAGTTACATAGAGAAATTTCAAGAATCAGATGACTGGTTACATGCTTGGAAAACTCGATATAATACTTCGTTCAATATAAGATCAGTCAGAAATGACAAATGCATGGACTGAAACCTCTCTATCTACAGTTCTATCAAGATACACAATCTGAAGGACATATAGAAATTCGATGAATTCGGCCTTTTCTATCTAGGACTAGTGTTTCTTTGTATCAAGTCTGAAAGAATTAACATTTTTCGCAAATATTGATGTCTTAATTAATGGCTAAAATGTTCCAAAGTCCTAGATAAGAGAAAGAGTTTTGATCTTAGAATGTCAATTTTTATAGGTATTTCTTTTACTATGAATTATTTTGCCGACAGGTTTAAAAATATCAGACATATAAGTGGGGTATTTCCTGTTTAAAAATTTGGATCTAAAAACACTAACACGTTGAAATCTGTGCCATTTACATTCAGTCGGCTTATTTTTTCGAATTGGATTGATTAGAGCTAGTTTATGTTGCACCGGGGAGAAACTTTAGGTTTACCTTTAAAATTTAGGCTTTAACGTTTTTAGAGCTTTATAATTTTTATTACGAGAGATTTTTTTGCTTTTTAAGTCTTTTTATAACAATTTCAATAAAAATCATGTTTTTAACGAACTTACCGCACTGACACTGCAATTCAATATGTATTTTAACGGTTTTCCCTGCCTTTTTCATAGTTTTAAACAAGCTTTTTTCTTTATTTCAACACTCATAAAGACGACTAAATAAAGAATGGTCGATTTGGAGTTACCAAGACATTATGTCATTGAGTCTTAAAATATTGGTCAAATTTTTAATATCGCCAGTTATTTATTTATTGATCTAATTATTTTTATTTTCTTAATTAAATAGTGATTCGTTGTAAGTAAGTAAGTATTTATTTTGCCACAAACAAATATACATAAGCTTTGAAAATTACAAGAAAAGAGAAAACAAAAAATAACGAAAACAATAAACATTAAGATAAAAAACAAATAGTGGCAAGGATAGGCACAAAAATTGTCTGTTACAACAATATTTCCATTGTGGTCTCGTTATTTCAGCCAAAGCATAGTAAAAAAAAAAAAAAAAATGGATTGTGAAGATGGGCTTTTTGATTTTGTGGTCTACCTATACTTGCATTGAGTTTATTTGTAAAAAAGATTTTTTTTTTCTCTCAATAGCTCCAAGAGCTTCATTTTCAACTCTGCTAAATAGTTCCTACATATTATACATATTAAATCGTCTCAACCACCAACCAATCTTGTATTTTATTTTGTAATATTTTAGCCAATCCCAATCAGACATCTTATGTTGAATAATACAAGTACCAAGCGATATTCTTATTAAGGCGGTACCTTGGTAAATAAAGGGTCAAAATACAAAATTTAACAAAACACAAAAATCACTTTGAAAGAAAAAAAAATTTTAATTTTAAACCCAAGAATGCTTTGCTTACATTTCAGGGCAACAAGTTTTATTACATAACAATGCCCATAGTAACATATTTTGCCTATTTTCTTTGGAACTGTCACATATTCCCTTAAAATTTCTGGGAAATGTTCTTTAAGAGTATGGTCTTTCTATATTTCCAAAATCTATTATTACTATTAACCATGGCCGTTAATCCAAAATTTTTATAAACTTTAATAAAACTTTTATAGTTATTTCAGATGATTTTGGAGGTCTGAGTCACCCAGAAAGGGAGAGGTTGTCAAAAAGATATAGGTAAATGGGTATTTTTGTCATGCGTGATAGTTTTTCAGGGTGTTATTTAAGGGGTACTATTAAAAAATATACAAAATAACATAAAATAGAGAATTTGCTTGAACAATTATTTATTTACAAGTTTTATGAATTTTTATCCAAATTCAAAATAGTAAGATATAAGAATAATATTGAAAATAAGTCAGGGAGTCTTTTATTTCAATAATTTCATAAAAATTGGGATCTTTTTGCAATTTTTAGGAAATTAAGATTTATTTTTGTAAACCAAAAGTAGTATATATAGAAACAAAAATATCCTTAACGTACAATATTGAAGCCTAGGTACCAAATACAAATCAATAAAACACAGTTCAGTTCTCTAATCTTCATTGTCGCTGCTACCTTCTTATATATATATACAGTAGACTCTCTATAACTCGAATGTCCACGGGGAATTGGAAACCGTTCAAGTTATAGAGTTTTGAGAAATAGAGAGTTGGGAGTTTCTCCAAGTTTTTGTTGAAACTTTATACAAATGGCCAATTAAGCGTGATTTTCTTCCTTATATGGAATGGGGAGTAAAA